>PVJD01007724.1:0-43853 GCA_004026545.1 Mormoops blainvillei
GATGGAGACCTGACTTGGGATGGTGAACACACAATACCGCGTACAGATGATGTGTTGTAGAATTGTGCATCTGAAACTTGTTCAATTTTCTTAACTGGTGCCATCCGAGTAAATTCAATAAATAGGAAAAAAAATTTGAAAGCATTAACTTGTGAATTTTTTCATCAGTTCAGGAAGGAATTCTGCTTTGGAGTAAAATATGTTTCCTGTTGTCTTGTAAGCTTTCTGTTTGGCCCACTGTTCCCACCCCTATCTTCAGTTCAGGCTAGAAAACTAGGGTGTTTTATCAGAGTTCTTAACAGTGCAGTTATCTCTGCTTCCTCCAGCTCATCTCTTATCCTGCAGCCCCACCTCTAGGTAGCCAATCCATCAGCTCCATCTGATTTTAATCTGTGGAATTTTTATGCTCTTAATTTTCTCTCCAATTTTCTTTCGCCCTTTCCCCAGAATAATGTATGAGAGTTTGCTGGTATTTGTTTGACAGAGGTTACCTGTCAGCTGACCCAACACTTTATAAGGCCCTGGCAGATTCCATCCATCTCTGGAAAAGTTGTTGCCACATAAATTATGCAAATGAGTTATTGGTTGCATGTTGCATCTTGTGAAGGGAGAAGTGGGGTTGACCAGAAGAGAAGAAAAGGCCATTTATCACCCAGAAGTAGGTACTGGCTTGATAAGCAAATTGAAAAATAGTGTTAATGTTTTGCAACATGTTACAACAAACAGTATTCTAAGGATACTGGAGCTCAGTTTAAAAAAAAAACACAACTTTTGTAAGAACCAGTTCCCCAACATGTGAATCCCTGAAGCTTCATCTCAGTCCTTTATCCAACAATTCACAGAAAGCCGAACAAAATGTTCCTTCTTTGTGCTGGCATCGGAAAAACTTAAATCATTTTTAAAAGAAAACTCAAAAGCACTGTTCTGGTTCTTATTCCTTACATCAAGGCAACCTTGTACACAGATCATTGTCCTTTTCTGGGGCTGTCTGACAAACATTCCCTTTGGAAGAAAGGAAGTCTAGCCTTTTTAAGCATTATTTGGTATTGTTAAGTTTCACTCATTATTCCATGTTTTTGTGTTTATCTCCATTATCCAGCATCGCCTAAAGATCTGCATGCTTTTTCATATAATCCCAAGTCCACAAAAGAGATGAAAGAAAATGGATGGAAACTGATTGACCCAGTATCAGATTTTGGGCGTATGGGAATACCCAACAGGTATTGGACCATAACAGATGCCAACAGGAATTATGAGGTAATTTTGTCATTGTCATTTTCCTTTAGGTCCATTTAATTAATACAGAAGAATGTTAATACAGAACAAGGTTTTGAAAAAAATCATAGTCTCTCCTTTTCACTCAACATTTAGTCATGCAACAAGCATTTATTAGGTACTTATTGCACTCAGGGCACTGAGTAAGAGTTCTCATAGTCTAAAGCAGAGAGTGCTGTGGGAGCCTAGATGAAGGATATGAGATTCAGACTGGGAAGCCAGAAACAGCCTGGTGCTTTGGGGAATGGCATGGAGAAGGAAATCTGTCTTAATTTATTCAGGGAGAGAAGGAAGGAGGTCAGGAAGTGAAGTGAGATCATGAAAGGCTTCATAGCCAAAATAAGGATTTTGAACATTATCCTGAAGGCAGTTAGGAGTCACTAGAGTATTTTAAGCTGGAAAGTAATGTGAGTATATTTGTCTTTTAGAAAGATAACTTTGAGTGACTGGTGTGGAGAGTTGGATTGTTAAGAATGCAGAAGAATGATATGAGAACCTAAATGAAGGCAATGAGTATGGATGGAGAGGAGGAGATGGTTTTAAGAGATGATTCAAGTGGTACAATTGAAAGAACCTGGTGACAGTAATGTGGCTGGGAGAGGGAGGGAGAATTTTGGTATGCATCCCAGGTTTCCTGGTTGCTGGCTTAGGTGATGGATATGTTAACCAAGATAAGGAGCATGAGAAGAGAGCAGTGCCTTCAGTTTTAGGCTAAGTTCAATGTGATTAAAAATATATCAAGTATGTATTTAAGTCTGGATCTTAAGAAAGAGGCCTGGGAATGTGTTAGTGGTTCCCAAGACCATCCTTCAGGTTTAGTGATTCACTAGGAGGACTCATGGGACTCAACATATAGTCATAGTTGTGGCTGTGATTTATTAAAGTGAAAAGATATAAAACAAAATTAGCAAAAAGAAAAGGGACAAAATTCAGGGAAAACCAGTCACAAACTTCAGAGTTCTCTCCCAGTGGAGTCCCATAGGACATGCTTAATTCCTCTAGTAACAAATTGTGACAACATGTGGAAAATGTTGTCTGTAGGGAGGCTTATTGGATAATCAGTGCCAAGGATTTTTTTTGTGGGGGAGCAGCTGGTCACATAGGCACTCTCTGCCTAGTGTATACCAGAGTTTTAGATACCCAGAAAGGAAAAAAAAGTGCTCGGCACAAACCACATTGTTTGTACAAACAGCTTAGGCACAATTAGTCACTCTTATCAGTTAAGGGTGACTTCCAAAATTCTAGTTCCTGGGCACCAGCAGAGGGCCAGACTTGCAAGCAGGCCTTTCTACGGATAGCAGTCAGACTTGCTGTGATAACTTTTCTGCACAGGGAGTCATTGGTGTTTAAGTGGTATCTCCGAATCGTTGGATCTTTATTTACAGTTTTTTACTACCATTAAAAGACTGTAATTGTAATGGCTTTCTAATAACGGTTTTGAATATCTGTTAGATAGGAAGATTGATGAGCTGTCCACTTAGCAGCGACGTTTGTGAGGTGGCTTGTTAAGGTCATTCTTGACAGGAATGAGTAGAGGTGGGTTGAATTCTTTTCAGTTCCAGTATGTGTCTAAGTCCCCCAAATGAGCTCTGAAATATCTGCGTTGGCACCTTGGGTACAGGTGGCCCTCTGAGTCGAAAGGGAAGCTCCCTTTATTTCTCTTTGTATGACTCGCTCCTCCAAAGTTTAAGTCCAGGTAAGAGGATGGGTATAGAACTTTTTCTCTGTCAAAGTTCTGCATTCTGAGGACATTGACTTTAATTACTTACGTAGAATATTCAATCTGATCTATCTCGAACTTTTTGCCTGTTTATATTTTTATTTGATTCATTGTCAGATGTTTAAGGGTGTTCTTTACTTAGAGGAATGATTAGAACTAACTTGGCAATGTGAAGTCTGTGCTATTAATAATATTATCGCTGTCTTTTTAGAAAGATATATTTGATAACCACTAAAAGCTGATGAATTTGAGAAAATGTATCAGTCTTTTTTGTAGAGTAAATGTCACATGTAAAATGTCAACATTTCCACCCCCAGACCACTGTTTTAAAGGCCCTCAAGATGTTTATACTAGGAGACCAGGATGCATTTTAAGAAAGCGTAAATCATGTTTTCTTTTATACCTGTCTGCTTTATATTTGAGTATATTTGTTTAAATTTATTTATTTACAATATACATTGTTTGCTTTGATAGGCAAGTGTAGGAATTTCAGGATAGGATTATATGTGTGTTTCTACCTGTAATGTGCATTTCTACCTGTGTTGTACATTTTGTTCTTACGTGGCTCAATACCTTCCTTTCTAGGAAATAATGGCGTACTTGGCAAACCTATTACACCAAGGATATTTATGTTCCTATTTCTAAGGAATGGATGATTCTAGATGATAAATAGAAGACAGCTAGTGTTTGAGTGATTGCTATTCCAACCTGCTGGTAGCAAGTGAGAAATGTAAAAAAAAAAATGTTGAGTTTAAAAAATTGAGTTTTCTTTTAGATATGCAGTACCTATCCTCCTGAAATAGTGGTTCCTAAGTCTGTAGCCTTGGGAACGTTGGTTGGAAGTTCGAAGTTCAGAAGTAAAGAACGGTTACCTGTGCTCTGCTACCTCTACAAAGAGAATAATGTGAGTTGAGCAAACTTCTCTTATGAGAACTAAAACTTGGCTCTAGAAGACCTGGGTTTCAGTCCCACCACTGCCACTTACTGGCTGTGTGACCTCAAGCAAGTTACTTCTCTGAACTTTAGTACTTCTGAGGGTTTTTAAGTGGGTCACAAGAGGGAAAAATATATGTGTACTTTGTAAATTGTAAAGTGTTGTGCAATTATGAAGTGGCATTTTTAGTGTGCTTTCTTGTTTCTTTCCTTCTCTGTGGGCACCAGCTTGATGAGAAGTTGTTGAATGAAAGGATGTTTGGGGACTGTGGCCTCCTGCTGGAACACACATGTCCTTGATGCTTTCTCACTACTTTTAATATGATTTAAAGTAGTAGGAAAACGCACTTAACTCCTTCATCAGAGTCCCCTTCCATAGGAAGGGATAATAGTTCTTGCCTCTTATCGTCATTCCGAGATCTGGAGTAAGACAAATAGTCAGTTTCTCAAGTAGGTAAACTGTTCAGGTGCTAAGAGTATAGTGAAACAAGTGGGTGCTTTTGTGTCAAACTATCAAAGTGAGCAGACTCCTTAAAAACCACGCTACAGTGCAGTGCAGTCCATTAACTAATCATTACCAAACATACCTGCTTAATGCCTTTGTTGTCTTTATATTGAAATGGCTTTAAGCAAACCAGCCCTTCTGATTTGACATTAATGCATGAACCCTGCTCTCTTAAGACTAAATCTCTACTCTGTCTTGAAATCTGCCCAGGCCTTTGGTTTATATGGGTGATATGACTGGGACTCTAAAAAGCAGGGCAGTTTCAGAAAAATGTTGGCCTAACACATATCGAGGATAGAATTTTATTAAGGAAGCACTCAAGATGTGATTTTCCTGTAGTCTGGATTTGCTGAGTCGGTCGAGAATCCTCACCATTGTGGAAGGGGAAAAAAGACCATTCAGAGCAGCAGTTTGTGGTAGCACAGCTCACATGCCTGGGGAAGGAAGGAGGCTGAGCCCAATGTCAGTGGAACAGCTGGACTTCAAAGCTACGTCTCTCTTTGCTTCACTGTTCTGAGTTGGTTCATCTTCTTTCTCTGCTCACCAAACCTGGGATCAAGGAGGATTTTTGACCACCTGTGCATATGATCCCTCCACTGACACATTTTTTCCTTACAGGCTTCCATTTGCCGCTGTAGCCAGCCTCTGTGTGGGTTTTACGGTCGCTGCGCAGATGATGAGCGCTTGCTAGAAGCTATTGGACAAACAAATCCAGAGAGCAAGTTTATGTATATTATAGACACAAGACCAAAGGTATTTATCAGTCACCTATCTGATATTCTTACTTCACTCATTTTGTAATCTCTGTCCCTACATGTTGAGCTTTGCAGTGTTATTGGGAAAGTTATGTTTGTGCATATGGGCTTATTGTGTCAGACATTGTGTGAAATCATTTCTGCAAGCCATTTGGAGCCCGTTTTTGTAGCCTGTCACTCAGTGTCAAGCAAGACTGTGAGATGTCCTTGATGCTTTCAAAGTTACTTTGAACAACCTGGCTTTGCCACCTCCTGAATTTGTGACATCTGAGTTGAATGCCTGGAGACTCTTCGATGTTCCCTTATCTGTTTCACTAAATCTATTCATTAAGTAGAATTTTCAGCATTTTCCCTCTGTGTTATATATTTATTATCAGATAAAGCACTTCAACTTAACACTGGCAACATTAATACCAACATATCTTTTCGTAAGTAATGTGTTAAACCACAGCGGGTGAATGATATCTTGATGTCTCCTCAAGGAATCAGGTTCACAAATGTGACTGCTATATGATTAACAGAAATTCTTGAGCTTTTGTGGCAGCAATTATTTTAGCACACAGCACACTATTCACTGATTAAGTGTTTCCCAACTCAATGAAGTAATGTTTAAATCTCGGCCCCAGAAAAAAAAACTCAGGAACATACGTTTGCCATGGATTTTGGCAGTGGACATGGGCTTAGTGAAATTGTTTGATCTTTCCAAAAGCCAGATACGGTGCGGTTTGTTACAATATGTTTTTCTAGGCTCTGTCCGTTTCAGATGTGAGTGTGACCGAAAGGAGGGTTCTCAGATCAACTTAAGTCTGAGCCTAAACTCTTCTTCATTAATTCTTTGACCTTCCACATTTTGTCCAACTCTGTAAGGAATCGTTGAAGAATTAATTGTGCCCTATGAAGCAAGTAAGAGACAGGTTCCTTTTTCTTAAAGGATGTTCTTTACACAGACAACCCCAGAAAGAAATACGTTTGCAATTTGATGTGTGGAGTGTGGCTGACTCGGAGGTTTCATTGTTCACTAGTGATTGCTAAGTCAGCGATTCAGATATAAGCCTAAGCCAGGTGGTCGTGGCATCACAATTGAGCAACTGGCTGTGCATGAAATCAGATAGTGGCCTTAGACAGCTGCCCGCCCCATCTTGGGGATCACTCACTGGCCATTCTCCAGAGCTACTACCTAAGGCTGACTGGGCTCAAGAGAGGAAATCTTTTCCTTTTCTGCTCAGGCACTATCTTCGAATTTCTCCTAAGTTTGCTGTCTTGCTTCAGCCATAACTGCATCTGCCATTCCAGATTGGAAAGAGTTTAATCAAATCTGTATCTTTCCAGATTAAGTCATCTTAAAATGGTAAAGGGAAACATACCACAACTTTTGAAAAACTGAAGGATTGGTGCTTTTTGTCCAAACCTAAGACCAAAAAGCCCCTTTAACAGGCCCCCTTTTCCTCTCAGAAGGCCTCGAAATATCTAACAGGTTCCCCCTTCTGGATGGCTAGATCTATACTTTTAGTAGAAACTATATTGTAGTTGTAAAAAATTACATTTTTAGGAGTCAGACAAACCTGGGGTGAGATCTTCCCCTCAGCCCTTATCCATATGACTCTGGTTGAAATTGGTTCACCTCTCTGAGATTGTTTTCTTATGGGACTAATAAAAGTACCTATCTTGAGGGGCTGTAGTAAAGATTAAATGAAATAATATAGGTAAAACACCTAGTATAGTGCCTGGTACATACTAGGAACTCATTAAATATTATATTTCTTCCCTACTTGAACATTAGGCTGCTAATATGGAGCTGTTACTCAAACCTGCCAGGCATATTCTGAAAGATTTTATAGTAATACCACGTAGATAGCTATCCGCAGTAGCTGGCCTTTCTAGCACTGCCCTGACCTGGATAGGGGCTGCTATAATTATTGTTTTATTTGCTGAATAAACTTCCTTGCTACTAGGTGGCTGTTGCTTGTACCTCCACAGGTGTTCCTTTTCCATTCGTCATTAATGTCATGAAATCTCAGTGGCATTGTCTGTGTGACAAGTAATCAAAATTACTGTCACGTTTCTCCCTTTATAACTTTCTGGCATTCTAAACAGAATATGTTGACACATAGACTATTTTCCCTGAATGTGTTAACATGGAAGGTTTATGCTTCTGAGGATTTAATGGCATTCTTTTCTGGTAATACAAAAACTACACCCTGTCCACATATATGCTCCTCCTGTCTTTTAAAATGCACAGTACTGGGAGATGAGAAAACAGGCCCAGACAACAGAAAACTAGTTGATTAGTAAGATGGTTATCATCATGGAAGTGATTTTGGCCTTTTCTCCTAGTTATTGTATTAATATCTCCTGACTACATGTCATTTACTCTCTTCCCTGCCCAATATTCTTCTTAGGACCTAGAAATATTCTGATTACCACAAGCAGAACATAGTGTTAAAACAGGTCTGGGTATCTCCATTTCATTTTACCAGTGAGTGAAAGCCATTTATCACATGCATATTTTAGACATTTTTCTAGAATAGCTATTTGAAATTAATTGTCCCTGAAGTTCTTAGACTTCTTTCTAGAACTTCTCGGTTGTAAAGATTTTTGAACTTTCACATGTTTCCCAGTATAAAGCTGTTTCAGCTGAGAAAACATTGTTCGGGATAAAGCTCAAAATCATTTCAGTTCTTCAGACCAGTTATCCTCATAGTTGCCTTATCCTTCAGTGTCTTAAGTAGGGTTTTAGTAATAAAACAAAAACACTAAATCTCCCTCTATATACTCTGTTACTTAAGATAACCTTACTTAAAAACCGCTGAAATTCTATCTATTCCAGAATGTGCCCTGATTTAATTTCTTTTTCAATGGATAAGATTTAAAACTGTTTAGAATAACGCATTGAGAGTGGTGAGTCCTGTTATTTTATCACCTGCCCAATCTGCTCTATTATTCCTCAACTATTGCAGTTGAATGCCATGGCCAACCGAATAGCTGGGAAGGGGTATGAAAACGAAGACTACTATGCCAACACTCGCTTCAGGTTCATGGGCATTGAGAACATCCATGTGATGCGGAGCAGCCTGCAGAAACTCTTGGAAGGTAGAAGGATTTCACCTTGGATAGGCCAGAGGCCATAGCTTTGCATACATATATATAAATATATATATATTATATATATATACACACACATACATACACACACACAAAAGCATGCTTGATTTGGGATAGACCATAAAAGCAACCAGGTAAGCAGGATCAATAGGTGATAAGGTTTTTTAACTATAGTATGTACCCAGCTTACTTAGTACTGAATTATGGCACTCTTGGTCCAGCAGAGGAACTAAGATGTTCAGTTTCATAACTCAGTCCATCTGGGTTCAGTTGCTGTGGAAGTCATTTCTCTCCATAGAATTACAGGGGCTGATGTTTAGGGGTGGACAGGTCGACATAAGTATAAATGAATTTGGAATTCATGGCATCATCTTCAAGGTAAGAAATCACCTCATTTAATCTACCGTAAGGAGTCAGTCGGATTTCATCACTGTGCTGATGAAGGGGGTGAATTTAGACCTCAAAGGAATGAAGCTGATGTCAGATAATGTGGGTCGTCTGTCACCATGGCAAAATAATTGGGATAAGACTGGGGGCAAGGCGAGGTTGGGGCCTGACGGGATCCTTGATTCTCAAACATTTCTCTCAAAGCCACTACCCAGGATTCCACGATGCAGTATGACAACTCAGGAAGAGATGGTGAAAACCTGCCTTCATTAGTGAACTCCCTGTTCTTCCCCTCTTTTCCTCAATTTTGTACTTAGGTTATAAACCAGGACCTCTCCCTTACATGACCCTTATTAAATCCTGTTTCTGCAGTCTGCATCCTTTTTAGGATATAAGTGTTCCTCTTCCTTGGATCTCTTCTTGCTTTCTTTTTTGGCCCAGAGTGTTCTATAGGTGCAGAGAACAGGACTTTTTACAGATTTTTGAGGCTAAAGATTGCCCTCTGCTGGATAACCAGTGCAAAGTACATGAAAATTAAGTTTTTTTCCGTAATCCATTGAGACTGTAGGTGAAGGTATTGGGAGTATAGCCAGATGTTAAGGGTCTGAAGAGTTAGGATGAGTGGGTGGAATTAGGATTAAATGTGTTTTCTTTTTTTTAAAAAGAATTTAAAAAAGATTTTATTTTTATGCATTTTTAAAGAGAGAGGGGAAGGGAGGGAGAAAGAGAGGGGGAAAAACATTGATGTGTAAGAGAAACATCAGTCAGTTGCGTCTCACATGCCTCCGACTGAGAACCTGACCCGCACCCCCAGGCATGTGCCCTGACCGGGGCAAACCGGCAACCTTTCAATTCACAGGCTGGCGCTCAGTCCACTGAGCCACACCAGCCAGGGAAAATGTGTTTTCTAATCAGAGGACATGTGAGTATTTTCCTGTGGTTACTGACTCATTCTTCTGGCTCTTCTCTTAAGAGATTTCTGTGGGCTTGGGGTGGGTTCTACAACTCAAGAAAGCAGAGACCAGCGGTGGAAGACATGGTAGGCTGTAGCCCTAATCCTGTCCCTGACTCACTGTGTGGTTTCTAACTAATCATTTAAGCTTTCTCTGCTTCAGTTTTCTCGTTTACAAAATTAGGATCTACTTTTTCCCCTTTCTTGGTGAATAAACTGAGGTTATTGTGAATTTCAATATCTGCTTCCTTTTCTACCTTAGTTTGTGAATTGAAAACTGCAACAGTGAGTGAATTTCTTAACGGCCTGAACAGCTCAGGGTGGTTGACACACATTAAAGCTATTATGGATGCTGGAATTTTCATTGCAAAGGTAATAATTAGGACTTTTAAGAACTTGCACTGACTTTAATTATGGGATCTCTTGAGGTAGCAGTGTATTGTGGTGGAAAAAATACTGAAAAAAAAGCTTAGTTTCTAGATTCACCTCTGCTACTAATTCACTGCGTGCCCTTCGCAAATCTTATCCTTTATCTGGGCGTCTGTTTCTTCATCTGTGAAACCAAGTGGTTGGGCTAGAAGCTAATGGTATAAAGTCTGTGGGGTCCGCAGAACTACTTGGGAATAGTATTGACCCTCTCATTCTGGAAAAATATACATATGGCTATGCATACAGAAAACGGGTCTTAATTTCAGGGGTTTCACAGATCCCTGACCTCAGGTTAAAAACTCTCTTGGTCCTTCCAGCTCAAATACTCTGTTGTATTTTTGCGTTGATTTTAAGGTATCAAGTGGAAGTAAGAGTGGGTGTAGCATAAATGCAGAGCTTGTATATCTATGGTATTCAGAGCTCTGAGTATAAAGCAGACCTTTTATGACTTCTTCCTGTAGGTCTGCCTCTGAATGCAGTCCAGGCAGGCAGGCTTCATCACTCATTCATGTTGACATTTATTTTCTGACCTCCAGAGCCCTGGCCTCTGTATCATTGGTTAGGTGATATAAAGAAGAAGAAGAAGAAATTGGGAGTGTACATTTTCTCATTTTGAAGTTTTGTTTATATGAATTCCTACATAAGAACTCTCCCTCTTGACCACCTCCCCCTGCCCCCCACTATTTGTAGAAGTAAAGGAGAGAATGACTTTTCACCACTTTGCTGTCATTTTCTGAGTTGAAACTAATGAAGTCTATAGCCTCTGGCTTAAAATGTTTGAGGAGTATATGTAATTAACTGCCTTGAATATCCAGCCCTAATGCTTTTTACTTTCCTAGTCCTGTTTCTACACTTTTTATTATAATATGCTATTCATGTTTACTATGTGACCCTCTTGATTATTTCAAGCCCACTGCTCTAACCATTCTTCATACTGTTCCTTTTTCACATGCCCTATACCCATACACTGTATTCCCTTTCTGAAGCTGACTTCATTAGGCCAAAGAGAGTGAGGATAGAAAAAAGGGATCAATTTGGTAGACAGTACAACCTTATAAATATTGGTTGAATCAAAATAAGTGGGTGAAAAAGACAGGCTTGGGATTGCACAGTTATATTGTGCCCCCCATCTCCAGCACCACCTATCCCTATCCCAAGCTTGAAAAGTCCGGCAGCCTTGAATTCTCTATCTTCCCCTCCATGTGGCAATTGCCTACTCCTATCACTGCTACCTCACAATAATTTCTCAAATCATTCATTCTTCCCAGCCTTGACTACTATTTTCCTAGTTAAGACATTCATCATCCTTTGCTTAAAGCACCGTAACTATGTAACTTGTTTACTTTTTTATTATTTGCCCATTTTTTTATTTTTTAATTATTTTAACTTTAAATTTTTTTAAAAGATCTTATTTATTTTTTTAGAAAGAGGGGAAGGGAGAAAGAGAGGGGGAGAAACATCGATGTGTGGTTGCCTCTCGCATGCCCCCTACTGGGCACCTGGCCTGAAACCCAGGCTTGTGCCCTGATTGGGAATCAAACTGGCGACCGTTCGGTTCACAGGCCGGCACTCAATCCACTTAACCACACTAGCCAGGGCAAAAAAAATTTTTCAATTATAGTTTACATTCAATATTATTTTGTATTAGTTTCAGGTGTATGGCATAGTGGTTAGACAATCATTCACTTTACATAATGTTCCCCTTCATATTTCCAGTACCCAACTGGCATCATACATAGTTATTACAATATTACTGACTATTTCCTATGCTGTACTTTATATCCCCATGACTATTTTGTTTCCTAATTTGCATTTTTCTTAGTTACTCCCCAGTTTGGCCTAAAGTCATCTTTCTTGAGCACATCTGGTAATGTCACTTTAACCTCATATCCTCCAGTGGTTCCCCATTGCTCATAAGACCCTGGTAATAATGAACTTCTTATTCTCAAAAACATAGTTCTCCTTCCTCTCTCTTTCTCTTTCATTATCTTTATTTTTTTCTCATTACAAAAGTTGTTCATGTAAATCATCAAAGAAGTAAACATTTCAGAAATATATAACATCCAATGTGAATGTTCTTTGTGATTTGCTCCAAACATACACATCACTGTTTATAGTTTAATGCGTGTGCGTGTAGATCAGGACTATTTGAACTTTCTGTGATGATGGCCATGTTCTAAATTTGTACTAACACAATTGCCACTAGCCACATGTGGAAATTTTATGCTTCAAATGTGGCCAGTGAAACTGAGAAACTTAATTTTAAATTTTATTTAATCCTGATGAATTTGAATTTAAATAGCCACTTGTGGCTATTTACTACTTTGTAAAAACGGCATTATGCTGTGCATATTGTTCTGCATCTGACACTTTACACTTAACATATAATGACATTTTCTGGGTCAGTTCAGCCTTCATTTCCAGCTCAGTTCGTTCTTTTCAATGAGGATGTCATATTTCCTTATGTGAATTTACCATAGCCCCCTGTTAATGGACAATTCAGTTATTTCCAGTTGTTCACAGTGCACACATTGTTGCACCAAATGCCCTTCAACATGTATCTTTATGTTTGAACATTCTTAGAACTGGATTTTCTGAGTCAAAGAGTATGAATACTTCAAACTTTAACTAGACGTGGTCAAATTGCCCTCCAGATAGGTCGCACAAATTTCCATTCCCACCAACAATGCCTGTTTCTCCATATTGCCAGTAATGGTTATCGATCTTTTTAATCTCTGCCAGTACGATAGGTGATGCATTTTATGCCGTGCTTTAACTTGCATTTTTCATCATTAGTGAAATTGAGCATCATTTCCTGTACACCATTGACTTTTCACTCCATTTGGAGCCCTAAGGAAAGCGTAGTTGCTACTCTCAGGCCTCTGACATTACCTGAGGTGTCTGGTTAACTAAGTTAAAATGTTTGAGAAACATTTTTTCCAGAGCTCACCAACTCTTGTCTTACCTGCAACCTAACTATCCTAGGAATATCATTTCTTTGGTACTTTCTGCTATAAAGGCTATTCATTTTCCCACACCTCGTGAACCACAGGGCCCATGGCCCTTTCTCCATACACAACTCCTTCCTCCTTTCAGGTCTATTTCATTTAGCTGTACCACTCTGTACCTCTCCTAACTACTCTCCTTTCTCCATTAAGGACTTTGTGAATGGCCTTACTGCCTTCCCCTCCACCCTGATTCTTACTCTCATTGCAGGAGATTTGAATGCCCTTATACAACCTTTCGAACACTGCACCGATAGTTCTTTGAGCTTTTATACTCCAGTTCTCACACTCAACTTTAGTTAGTTCTTCTGTCCCGTGGAGACCTATACACTTTTAAATTCTCCTTTTCTACCTTTTACACATTCTCCCCTATCTAGCCAAACCTGGTGGCATAGAACCTCATCCATTCCACCTTGCCCCTTATCTTTCCACTCTCCCTGTGCTGCTAATCCCAGTCATTTTCTATGTTAGCTACTCTTACGCCCTAATGACTAAGCATGGACACAAAGAAATCCCACAGCTATGTTAATTAGTACTATCACGGGTTTATGGCCCATGATTTTAGCTGTAGTTCTGTAGTCTTAGGGCCACCTAGCAGTCATTTTATGTGTCCCTGTTTGAGTGCTGTCCACCAAGCGGCTATTTCTAATCTATACCTCTCTTTCATACTGGCCACACCACGGTTGCCCTCCCCCCATAAGCACATATTTAAGCCTGTCTCTTCGTGGAACTATCAGATGCCCTCATCTTCCACTACTATCCTTACCAACTTTTTTGTGTCTTCTTCCTTGCAACCTCTGGCGTCCTAGTGTGTAAAACTAATCCCTCTACCTGTATTCTAAATCCCATTCCCTACTCCTTCAAGGAAACTTTCTTCTGCATTTCAGCTTACTTATTTCAACTGGTTCATCCCCCAGAAGTACACTCAAATGTTTTTTTCATTTCTAAGTAAAAATAATTTTCATTATCCTCTTCTAGCTATTGTCCTCTTTCTTTTCGGTTAGAGCTTTCTTGAAAGTAACTGACCTTCCCTATTAGCACCTTCTTGCCACCCTTCATTCTTTAGTTCACTGTTATCCTATTTCTATACCATTATGACTGCTCTTGCTGAGGTCACTAGTGACCCTTAACCTATCATTTCTAAGGGTCATTATTTGATCTGTGTTGTATTATTTTTTATAAAGGAGGTTTTCTTAAAAGATTTTATGTATTTATTTTTAGAGAGAGGGGAAGGGAGGGAGAGGGAGAGAAACATCTATGTGTGGTTGCCTCTTGTGCACCCTCTACGGGGGATGTGGCCCGCAACCCAGGCATGTGCCCTGACTGGGAATTGAACCAGTAACCCTTTGGTCTGCAGACCAGCGCTCAGTCCACTGAGCCACACCAGCCAGGGCTGATCTTTGTTGTATTTTGATCTCTTTGCTGCATTTGGCACTGTTAATCCCTTTCTCTTTGAACCATTTTTGTATTCCTGGTTTTAGTCCAACTTCTCCTTCATGGTTTTCTTTCTACCTTTCAGGCTACTTTTTCACAGGCTTACTCCTGTAATATTCCTCCCTCCTCCACTTTCCCTTTAAAAATCATTGCTTTTCCAGGTCTTTCCTTTTCTTACTGTAGTCTCTGCCTGGACAGCCGCAGCCATGCCCACAGTGTCCACTACCCTCTCCATTTATATAGTGGTCAAATCTACACTCTGGCCCAGTTTTCAGCCCCCTCCCCCTTGGACTTTAGACGCACATATCCAGTCATCCACTGGACTCACCACTGGATGTCCCTTAA
This sequence comes from Mormoops blainvillei, assembly GCA_004026545.1. Classification (NCBI taxonomy): domain Eukaryota; kingdom Metazoa; phylum Chordata; class Mammalia; order Chiroptera; family Mormoopidae; genus Mormoops; species Mormoops blainvillei. Next base: position 14,843 of record PVJD01007724.1, read on the forward strand.
CTACTTCAGATTCACCATGGCCCAAACGGAAATCTTCTTACTTAACTTTCTACATCAACCAAAACTTGTCTCTTCTTCTGTGTTCACTATCCCTGCATTTTAGAATCATCCTTGACTCTTTTCCTTCATCCCATACCCATTTTCTTTCTTACCATCCCTCTTCTCCTTTTCAGCCCCAGTACGACTACCTTAGTTCGGGCCTTCTTTGCCTTTCACAATTTTAGTAGCTCTGTAACTGGTCTTCCTAAATCCAAACTCATGTCCACCCAATCCATTCTCCTTACAGCCACCACAGTGAGCACATCTTGTCATGGCACTCCTCTGCTTTTAACACCTCAGTGGCTCTCTGTTGTCACCAGGTGAAACACACACTTGTCAGGCTGGCCCTTGCCCTTCTGGGCAGGCTTTTCTCTCCTCATTACCTCATTCCAAGCCTCGCTTCAATCAAGGTACTTAGAGTTCCTCACCTATGAAATACCTCCTTGCCTTTCTACATGCTATCGTGTGTGCCCCCTGCCTGGAACGTCCTTTTCTCATCAACCTGACAAATGCCTACTTACCTTTGAAGCCCACTTAAACTGTCTCCTGTTCTTTGGTTATTTTGTGCCTTTTTTGTACCTGGTGTGGACTTTTATTATTTTAGTTATCATTGGTTTGTACTTGTTCACGTAAGTGTTTATCTCCTTTGTATCCCCACTGGATACCATAGTGTTTCTTATTTAGTCACTCAGTAATTATTGGCTAGGTGGGTGGATGAATGAATGAGTGAATAAATTAATTTCCTTCTCTTCTCTCCCTTGAGGAAATCCTACTCTTTCTTCAAGGCTCAAGCTTCCCTGGCTCCTACAAATGATATAGTTGCTACACATTACTAGAGAGTAGCAGTTTTTCACTGTATTATATTTATTTATGAGATATTTACCTTTGGTCTCCCTAGTTTGTGAGCTCCTGGAAGGTAGAACCAAGTCTCATCTTTGTATCTCTAATATCTAGCACATAACTATCACAGAGAAATAGCATATTTAACTGTTAGAATGAAACGGTGAATGTTCAATATCTATCATTGCCAAAATGGCACAGATTGGGTAACTGCCCAGATCTTTACATCATCCTGATTGTATGGAAACTGACCTAAGACAGGTAAACCTCTCCATCTTCAGTTGGAAGAATTTATGTTAGTAAGACTAAATGTCTGAAGACTCCAGAGGAAATTATAATCAGATCTAGGACTAGAATGCCAAACCATTCTATTTGTGTTTTGGGGAATGAATTCTTCCTCTTGACAATCCTCTCTCAGATAGTTGATTCTTATCTTCTTCAGAAGTTTTGTGGTTTTAGAACTGCCTTATTTTTTTAATGCTGAATCATATATTGGTTTTAATTTTCCTTTCCTGTTAGGTAAGTTCTCCTTGTTTTTTTGCACTCCATTTTCTTTCATTCCCCATAGAGTATGCCAATATTATGAGAAGAAATTAATGTAGTGCAGTAAGACCAGGTTTTCTGTGCTGTAGAGAAGATATTTTGCAGCCTATTTATTAACCAGGCATACCATATAAAAGTTGTTGATGCTGCTTTTTGCCTCTTATCTTCACAGGCAGTAAAGGTAGAAAAGGCCAGTGTCTTAGTCCACTGTTCTGATGGGTGGGACCGCACAGCACAAGTCTGCTCTTTGGCGAGCATCCTCCTAGACCCATTTTATAGGACATTCAATGGTCTCATGGTAAGAGAGCAAACAATTGTATTTTATGTTGAATGAGTGAAAGATAGTGGATAAATCAAAAAGAACTTTTAACCAACTTGTTTTCTACAAGAAGGAGTTCCAAATCTATAAAAATAGTTCTGTTTTTCAATTTAGCTTCTTTCTACTAAATTAGGCATTTACAACCTCTACACTTTCTGTTGCACATTCAGCATAGTTTCTTAGCTATGAGAAGGTAAGTTGTATGCAATAGGCCGCTGTAAGGGGTAGGAGAGACTCAAAGTGTGCAAACCTGAAGTGGATGACTATTAAATAGGTTATCTGATGGTTTCATCTTCAACATGTCCACTGTTTGGATACCACACTTACGATTGTTTTCTGGTACCGAATCCAAGGCTTCTTCGTTGATCTTTCAAGAAACAACTCACATAGGAGTTTATCTTAATTTTTTAGAAATGCTTTTTTAAAAAAAATGGATGAAAATAAGTTTGTACCAAGATTTATCCTTGGTACAAACCCAAGTACTGATTTTGGAGTCTGGTTTTTTCATAGGTTGAATTTAAGATTATGTTCATCAGGATTGCATTTAGTTATGTCTCAGTTGGCTTGTCACACATCAAGTAAAAGCCAAAAGAAATATGACACTGGATACAAATCCAGAATAATTTCTCCTGAGAGCATTTGAAATTTGAAGGAAACCTGTATAGACCTTTCAAGGAAATATGAGTTACTTATTTAGCTATCATTTGGGAAATTAACTTTATTGATTATCAGTTCAACCCAAACTTGTACAAAGTCCATTTCAGCAGAGTGTTTGGATATTTTTATACATGTGGTTAATTCATTTTATGATTTTCCTAATGCAAACTTTTTTTCTGTATAACGATGAAGATCCTGATTGAGAAGGAATGGATATCCATGGGCCACAAATTCTCCCAAAGGTAAAAAGATCCTCATTTTAAAGGAGGAGGCTGAGGAGAGGCCATAGGGTAAGGTTTATCAGGACCCAATTATGTTCTTGTGTATGAAGGAGTAGTAAGTTGAACATGGCATCAGTCTCTTTTCATCGAGAAGTAAGTATTTCAGGCAGTGTGCTAGGGGGCTAGGGCTACAAAGGTAATTAGAATATTACCTCTGCCTTAAAAGTGTACAAATAATTTTATCAAATTGTTAAATAGAGTAGGGAAGAACAAGGCATCACAGACCACACAGGGAAAAGGGCTTAACTCTGCTTGGAGAAATCAGGACAGGCATCCAGGAGTAGGCAGCATCTGAAGATGAATTTGGGGGGATGAATAGGAGTTTGCTAGCCAGAGCAGTGAGCTGAGGAGGGCACCCGGGCAGAGGGAAGAATGCATAAGACAATGCGCCTTTTCACGTTTATAAGAACAAAGAAAGGTGCAGATTGCTGTCATTTAGTAAGAAGTGGTGCAAGGGCTTACGTGTTTCTCATGCCTGCTATAAGGAAGATAGCCTCACTGACGCTTTCCTGTGTTAGCAGAGCAATCAACAAATACTTACCAGATACCTAACAATGTGCTGTACACTATATCAAACACTGAGCTGGTTCCAAAGGCACCTAAAATTTTTTACCCTCAAGGAAGTTAAAATTCAGGCCGTATTCTCCCCCATTGGTGTGTATCCATTTAATTTCATTTGTTTGCCATTCTTAGTCATTTGAATCCATCCATTCACTCTTTCTTCATCAGCAAACATTGGGCCAGGAAATATGCCAGGTTTTAAGGAGACTATGTTGACTCAAATATGATCTCTGTCTCTTCTTTTACAGAAAAGAAAATCAGCAATGACAGTATAGTGTGATAAATGCTAGGACAAAACATGAACAAAAGAACCTAACCCATTCTGGAGCAAAGAAGGCTTTCTAGAATTGGTGGCATTTTAGAACATTCAAGAATATAAGGTTGAGGATTTGAAAGAGACAGTGGGTGTTTGGCAAAATAAGATTCCTGAGGAGACAAGAGGGAGTGAACACTTCCCTTCAAATGGAAAGATTAATGAGCCCTGGCCAGTGTGGCTCTGTTGTTTGGGCATCATCCCACAAACCAAAAGATTGTGGGTTCGAGTCTCGGTCAGGACACATGTCTAGGTTGAGGGTTTGGTCCCCAGTCAGGGTATGTACAAAAGACAACCAATCGATGTTTCTCTTTCACATTGATACTTCTCTCCCTTTCTTGCTCCCTTCCTTCCCTTCTCTCTCTAAAATCAATAAGCACGTCCTCAGGTGAGGATAAAAAAAAACGATTAGTTAAAGCTGTAACTGAGAACACGTCTTCTATGGAGACTGGATGGAAAGACAGGCAGTGAAGGAACTAACTGTGTGAGTGTTAGAGATAGAAGTTGGACATTTTTTCTTGATGGCCTTGATTTTTTTCAGTGACACTGTATACACCAGTGTGAAATAGGTTAGGGGTTTGATAAGACAGCTTAAAATTTGCAAGAGCTGTAAGGTTGATGGGAAAACAGTGTTAAAGAGCATACATAAAGATTATTGGGGGACAATTACATTCTAGCAGAGTATGGAGACTTTATTTTAAATGGCGTCAGTTTGCATGGTTTTATAATATTCTCAAGCAGCATTCATCAGTCAGGGTTTGGGAGTGGAGAACATAGCTTTTTAGGCTCATCTCTAGTTTGATTTTGAATGACAATAATGACAAGACAGACCAGAAAGTTGAAGAAAATGGGGAGAGAATAGTTGATGGAGCAGACCGTAGAGCGCAGGTTCGATAAGGCAGAAAGGGAAGCCAGTAGGAATCTGGCAGGTGGAGAGGTCCAGAGATGAGGACTGGAGGAAGTAATATGAGCAGCCTTTGGAAGTGTGCTATATGGCGGTCAGAGTAGGATATTGAGATTAAAATTGCAAAGTGGAGTACGAACCTCTAGGTAACTTCGAGAACCAGCCTATGGCCATGGATATGGAAGGTTGATAGTGGGATAGAGGAAAGCTTTGGTGAAGGTAATTGGATTCGACTTAGCTAAGGAACCCACTAAGTCAATGTAGGCCATCTGCATGGACCCCAAAGATAAGACTTAAGACAGGAGTCAGATTCTTCAGAAAACATGGAGGAGTGACCCAGAGATTGGTGTAAGACAACAGCGAGGAAGGGGAAGGTTGTGTAAACTCAACAGCATGACCCATAATGGGAGTGTTTTTTAGAGATTAAAAAGAATAGTGGAAAGCAGTGGTGGAAGCAAGGAGAAAGTTGATCCCACCTCTGCCCTGTTTTAGGATTATGGTATCTGAGAGGGGAATGATGACCATTCTCCATTTGATTTGGGCCTCAGGAAGAGATGGTGTCCTTTTTGAGGCATATGTTAGTTAAATAAGAAGGTTTGAACATTCAATGTAGAAGATGAGGATACCATGTTTTTTTTTCAGTGGATAGCAGAGTTGGAAAGAGGGCATCATGGGAAAGGAAACATTAAATAGTTCTAGGATGGGGTTTGTTCATTCATATAATGTTTATTAAATACCTATTTTGTGTCAAGAACTGTACAGTAAACAACATAGATGTGATCCTTGCTCACATAGAGTTAAATGTGGCTGTTTAAATTTAAATTAATTAAAATTAAATACTACAATTAAAAATTCAGTTCCTGCCCTGGCTGGTGTGGCTCAGTGGATTGAGCACCAGTCTGCAGACCAAAGGGTCACTGGTTAGATTCCCAGTCAGGGCACACGCCTGGGTTGGGGGCCAGGTCAGATCCCCAGTAGGGGGCTTGCGAGAGGCAATCACGCATTGATGTTTCTCCCTCTCTTTCTCCCTTCTTCCCCTCTTTCTAAAATAAATAAATAAAATCTTTTTTAAAAGTTCAATTCCTTAATCGCACCGGCCACATTTCAAGTGCTTAATGAGTTAGTGACTACCATATTGGACAACACAGATATGGGACATTTCTATCATTGCAGAAAAGCTCGGTTTTAAAGATGGTGTAAGAGGAAATAGAATAGATGACCAGAGGGTTTACAATCTGGATGATAGTGAAAGAATACCAGGCGTTAAGAGGTCTGTTGGGTTCAACAAGCTTTGAGATTCTGGGTGGCATTTGGCCTGAGATGTTTCTTTGCCAATGCCAACAGAGACAAAAGGTGACCTCATTATAGCCTATTCCGACAGTGTAATACCTTATGCTAACTGCTGTCTTTTTGACCTTTATTTTCATCTCTCAGGTGTGGCCATCTACATGGCGACTCTAAAGAAGTATCTCCTATCTTCACCCAGTTCCTAGACTGTATCTGGCAATTAATGGAACAATTTCCTTGTGCCTTTGAGTTTAATGAAATCTTCCTGCTGGAGATCCATGACCATGTTTTTTCCTGCCAGTTTGGGAACTTCCTTGGAAACTGCCAAAAGGATCGGGAAGATCTGAGGTAAATTCAGTTTGTGAGAAAACACTGGATAGGGAGATGGGGTCAGTACAAAAGGAATATGCCAACCACCCTGAATTTGGGACAGCAGGCCAGGAAAGGAGAGATGACATGATAAAAAGAACTTTTGAAGCATAAAGCACTCAATGCTTGCATGGGGATTCCTCAGAACCTCAGATTCCTCCTCTGTAAAATAGGGATGATAATATCTGTTTTTCAGAAAAATCACTTGTATCAGAGATCATGAAATGGCAGCTCATAAGCCAGCTTTAGCTCAATAGGTATGTTTTGTTTAGTCTGTGGAGTATTTTTTAAACTGTGAATTAGTTACCAATATTTAAATATCAGGATATTACACATAAAAATCGAGTTATTTTAGGGATTTGTCCTAAATAGAAAAGCCATTGTGCCAAGATATTCTTCTGCAGCCAGACCCTTCTTAAACCCTCTCCCCAAGTGCTGTTAGACACATTAATTCTTCTAGGCATTAAAACTCAAGATCTATTCCATATTCTATTTTTTCCACCCTCTTAAAATGAGGCTAACAAATCCTGGACTCATTTCCCACACAAATCTGAATCTCCGTATAAAAGTACAGAAGTTGAACATTTTAAGACATATTAAAATAGTGATTACTTAAAACAGACAGAAGTATCATTCATTCATAAAAAGAAAAGTGCGGGCTCTAGAGGCAGAGAGACCTGGGTTCAAATTTTGGCTGTGTTACCCTCTAGTTATGTTCCCTTTAGCAAATTAATTTTTGGTCTCATTTTCTCATCACTAACTTGGGGATAAAATATCACAAAAAATTAATGAGGGATTTTACATACAGTCTGAAAGAACATTTAACACATATTAAATAATAAATATTAGCTACCTTACCTCTGCGAGCTTTTTCTCTATTTTTAACCAACAATAAATGAGAGAAAGATATACAGGGCCTTTGGCCCCACTGGAATGGCCTGTAAAAGTTACAAGACTACAATTCTAGGTCCTACCACCCATACCACTCCTCTTTGTTCTCTTCCTTGAGATGATGTGTGCAAATGACCTTCCCATGCATGGCCACACAGCAGCTCTCATTGGGGACCAGTGGGTCCCATGCTTTCTCAGGTGTTAACTAAGGGGCTTCTTTGCTTGAAAAGTAAGGTCCTATGGTCTCAACTAAGGTATAAGAGTTAGTGTTACAATATAAATATCACAGCGTTTAGGTGCTCACATAGGATAACTCACAGATATTTGCTAATATAAATTACCAACTGTTTTTCACTGTTTTATACCTTCTAAGAGGAAGAGAAGCTGGCTTGAAATAAAATGAAATATAGAAGAACCAGAAATTCACCCTCTAGGCTATCTGTTAACTTACCAGAATTTTTAAAACTATTCCAGATTTTTTTAAACTGGAAAGGTAACCAGTTCATAGACTCCTAGATTTAGAAGAGACCTTAGAGGTCACATTATATATGAGAAGACAGGCCCAGAGAAAGCTAGGGTCATTCGTAGGAATGATCACATAGCTACTCCACAGCAGAGGCTCTCCAACGTGGAACTCTAATAACTTCTTGCTCTTTTAAAAATGGATAAATTGAAGTCCAGGAAGTTCATTATTCAATCGATGCTCATTAGCCCCTTATTACCATTTTCCTTCTGTCATATCCTATCCCTCTCTCTTGAGCTGGGTTACTTAATTGTAAAATTTGGCTGATTATCATGTTCAACAGGACTATTGAGATTACTTGCTTGCTGCTTTTAATTTGGGGGCTTTTTTTTTTTTTGACAGAATCTATGAGAAAACCCATTGTGTGTGGCCTTTCTTGGCTCAGAGGAAACCCGACTTCGAGAACCCTCTCTATAAAGGCTTAGATATGTATGGGATGCTCAGTCCTAGTACTGTGCCCTGCAACTTTCAGTAAGTTCCATAGCTGTCCCCTCCTTTTTTATAGCAGGCCCCAGGGTCTCATCTGCTTTGACTCTCCTTGTATAGCTGCCATCATCTCCACAAGTGTGGCTGTGGGGTAGGACAGCCTCCCCACATTACCCATATTCCTTGCTGCCTTTGAAAACAGAGTCACCCTCCTTTTGGTTTTCAAGGTTTTGCTGTTACTTGTGTAGAGAAATAAACAAGAAATAATAGTTGATTTGTAGTAATACAGCCAGTCAGGATGTTGCTTCAGTCCTCTTCATCTTTCCTTGTATCTTCCTCTTCTTTCCCATCCTTTCCCCCAACCTAGAGAAGGAAAAACAAAGAAATAGGAAGTGTTGGTATTGTTTCCTATGCTTTTCCAAAAAAGTATAAATACAGGCTGTTGTGTTTACTGACCACAACTGAATGGAGTATTAGATGAAGCTGAATGTGTTTATTATCTCTAATAGTTTATTTTGTGTATGCCTTAGGATTTTGTGTATATAAGATTATGTCATTTCTGAACCGATATTGTTTTACTTCTTCCTTTCCAATATGGATGCTTTTAATTGCCAAATTGCCCTCATTAGAACTTCTCAGAGTATTTTTTTTTATTTCTATTATAGTTTCTTTGATAAATTGGTTATTTAAGAGTGTATTGCTTCATTTCTACATATTTGTGAATTCTCTTACTTTCCTTTTATAATTGCAGTTGAGTTCTAATTTTATTCTACTGTCGTCAAAGAATATACTTTGCATGATTTCAATCTCTTTTAATTTATTAAGACTAGTTTTAAGACCTTACATAAGTTATATCCTGGAGAATAATACCTATTTTTTAAATGATGTGTATTATTCGAGAAGAATGTGTATTCTGCTGTTGTTAGGTGTAGTGTTTTATTATGTCAGTTAGTTCAAATTCATATATAATGTTGCTCAAGTCCTCCATTTTCTTATGGATCTTCCACCTCATTTTATTATTCATTAATAGAATGTGGAGTATTGAAGTCTCCAGCTATTACTGTAAAACTGTATATTTTTCCCTTCATTTCCATCAACTGTCTATTTCCCCCTTTGAGTCCATCGATTTTGCTTCATATATATTTTGGGATTTATTGTTAGGTGCATATGTGTTTATAATTATATATTCTTGATGCACTGACCCTTTTATGAGTACATAATGTCTTTATTTACCTCTTGTAACAATTCGACCTTTATCTTATCTTCATTAATATAGCCACACCAGCTCTCTTGGTTACTGTTGCATGGAATATCTTTTTCTAGCAATTAACCTTTTTTACTTTGTGAACCCATTTTGCAAACTTTACCTTTTAATTGGAGAATTTAGTCTATTTACATTTAAAATAATTCCTGATAAGAAACAACCCTCGCCACTTTATTTTTTATTTTCTATGTATTTTGTATCTTTTAAAAAAACAATGTATTTATTTTTAGAGAGGGGAAGGGAGGGAGAAAGGGAGAGAAACATTAATATGAGAGAGGAACATTGATGGGTAGCCTCTCACATGTACCCTGACCAGGGATGGAACGTAACCCAAACCTGTACGCAGAGGAACCAGCACACTTTCACTTTGTGGGACAGTGCCCGACCAGCTGAGTCACACCAGCCAGGGCATATATCTTATATCTTTTTTGTTCCTCAATTTTTCCATTACTGTTTTAGTTTGTATTAAGTTAATATTTTAAGTGTATCATTTTAATTCCCTTCTCTTTCCTTTTCTGTATATTTATTAGTTATTTTCTTATTTGTCACCCTGGTGATTACAATTAACATCTTAAACTAAAAACTATCTAGTTTCTATTAATACCAACTTTGCTTCAGTTGTATGCAAAATCTTATATTCCCATACAGCTCCATTCCCCTCTTTATATTATTGTTTTCACAAATTACTTATATCTTATATATTGTGTGCCCATTAACATAGACCTATAATTATTGTTTTTGAAAATTTTTAAGGAGGAAAAGAGGAATTACAAATCAAAAATACAGTATTGCTGACTTGTATATTTATCTAATTCATTATCTTTTTCAGTATTCCTTATTTCTTTGTGTGGCTTACAATTACTGTATAGTGTCTTTCCATTTCAGCCTAAAGATCACTTTTTCATTTTTTCTTATACAGCACAGGTGCAAATGATTAGCTCCTTTGGTCCCTGTTTATCTGGGAGTATCTTAATTTCTCCTTCATTTTTGAAGGATAGTTCTGCCAGACGTGATTGCTAGTTGGCAGGGGTTTTTTTCTTTTAGCCCTTTAATTATGTGATCCCACTGCCCTCTGGCTACTGTGATTCCCAGTGAGAAATTCGCTGTTAATCTTATTGTGGATCCCTTGTGTGTGGTGAGTAGATTTTCTCTTGTTGCTTTCAAGGTCCCATCTTTTGATGTTTGATTCATCCTACTTGGAGTTTCTTAAGCTTTTTAGATGTTTAGATTAATATCTTCCATTAAATATTCAAAGACCATTATATCTTTGAATATCCTTTCCACCCCTTTCTATCTCTTCTGTTCTTCTGGAACCACCATTATGTGTGTGTTGGTTGTGCTTAGTAGTGTCCCACAGGCCCCTCAGACTGCTCACTTTTCATCGTTGTTTTTTCTTTCTACCCCTTAGAGTGGGCAATCTGGGTAGACCTGTCTTCCAGTTAATTCATTCTTCTGTCTGCTCAAATCAGTTGTTGAATTCCTCTAGTTAATTTTTTTTATTTCATTTATTGTACTTCTTATCTCCACAACTTCTATTTCATTTCTTTTAATAATTTCTCTCTTTATGGATATTCAGCATTTGGTGAAATTTCATTTTCCTGGTTTTCTTTAGTTCTGTGAGCATGTTGAAGGCAATTGAAGTATTTGCCTAATAAGACTAATGCCTGGGCTTACTCATGAACAATTTCTATTAATTTTTTCCTGTGAATGGGTCATATTTTCTTGTTTTTCTCCATGCCTCTTATTTTTTTCTGTTGAAAACTGGACAGTTTGAATATTATAATTTGATAATTCTGGAAATCAGATCCCCCTTTAAGGTTTGTTGTTACTACATGTCATGGGTTATGCAATAGTTATTTGATTAGTGACTTTTTGAAACTATTTTTGTCAAGACTGTATTCTTTGACATGGTTGGTGACTGAATTCTCCTTCCATTAGCTAAGTAGTCAGTTAGTGATTTGACAGAGATACCCTTTAAATGACATAATATAAAAATAATTTTCAGTCTTTGCAGATCCGCTCTCTGTTGGTGTACGCTTTCAGTGCTTAACCAGGCCATTTATAACTCTCCCTTAGCCTTCACTTCCTGCTGTGCAGAGCCTAAAAGGCAGTGACAGATGAAAGCTTAGGGTCTTTTCTAGTCTTTTCTGAGCATGTATCTAACCCTAGGCTTATACCTGGCCTTCCACATACCTTCCCATGTACAGGTATTGTCTTCCCAAAGCTCTTTCTTCCCAGACTTTTCAATATGTCTGCTGCTTGCCCCATCTATTCTGTCTTGCTTCGGCTGGCTTTGCGTAGTACATTTGTCTTTAAATTCTTTTGACCTTGTCTGGAAGGCCACCCCAGCCCTGGTAAAGTTTCAAATAGGGCAAAACAAGCCCCTGAGCCCACCCATTGGGGGATACTGGAGAAGTCAAAATACACAACCACAGTGTTTTGATAAAAAGATCTGTATTGTCCCCTCTGGCACCAGAAAGCCACATTGTTAATGTAAACTGCCACCCCCAAAGCTGCTACTAAGTTAGGGAGCGAGGGCCAGCAGGCAGGTAAGTCAAAATGTTGTACCGCATTCTTATCAAAATGTATCAACTTTATTTTTCACTAAGCATTCCCCTGGTTGTTTTACATTTTTAATTAGATTCTGAACTTTCAGAAAAGTTGATTTTTACCGTTTTAGCTCTCACTTTTAGGTATTTTATGCATTCAGACTTAATATTTGTATATGGTGTAAGGTAAGTGTCCAACTTCATTCTTTTGCATATGGATATCTCATTTTTCAGCACCATTTGTTGAAAAGACTGTCCTCAGCCCTTTGAATGATCTTGGTACCCTTATCAAGAATTATTTGACCATGTATGTGATTGTTTACCTCTAAGCTTTCTATTTCCGTGGTCAGTTTGTCTGTCTTTGTGCTAGCATCCACACTGTTTTGCTTATTGTGCTTTTGCAGTAAGTTTTGAAGTCATGAAGTGTGAGGCTTCCAACTTTGTTCATCTCGTTCAAGATTGTTTTAGCTATTTAGGGTCCCTTGAGATTCCATATGAATTTTAGCATGGAGTTCTTTTTTTATTTCTTAAAATAAAAACTGCCAGTGGGATATTACAGAGATTATATTATATCTGTAAATCACTTGGGTAGTATTGACATCTTAACAATATTGTCTTTCAACTTATGAAAAGTAAATAACTTTCTCCATTTATTTGTATCTCCTTTAATTGCTTTCATTAACATTTTACAGTTTTCTATGTACAAGTCTTTTGCCTCCTTGGTTAAGTTTACTCCTAAGTATTTTATTCTTTGTGATGGCATTATAAGTATAATCATTTTCTTAAGTTTGTTTTTAGATGGATAATTATTAATGCACAGAAACACAGTAGATTTTTGTGTTGTCTTGAATACTGAAACTTTGCTGAATTTAAATTTTTTTGTGTCTTGACTCTAGGTTTTCTACATATAAGATTGTGTGTGCAAACAAAGATGATTTTACTTACCCCTTTCGAATTTGGAAGCCTTCGTTTATTTTTTTGCCTAATTGCTTTCGACAGGACCTCCAGTACTGTATAAAACAAAGTGGCAAGAATAAGCACCCTTGTCATGTTCCTTATCTTAAAAGAAATGCTTTCAGTCTTTTATCTTTCATATATGACCTTTATTATATTGAGGTACTATCCCTCTATTCTAGTATGTATGTTGAACTCTTCTTTTTATGAAAGGGTGTTGAATTTTGCCATATGTTCTTTCTGATTATCATGTGTTTTTTCCCCATCATTGTTCATGTGGTATATTACATTGATTGGTTTTGCATATGTTAAATCATTCTTGCACTCTAGGAATAAATTCCACTTAGGTATATTTTATAATCTTTATTTTTCTTTTCTTATTTATTTATTTTTAAAAAATGATATTTCATTGATTATGCTATTACAGTTGTCCTCATTTCCCCCTCTTGGGCCCCCTCCAGCCAGCACCCCCAACTCCCTCAGGCAATCCCGACACCTTTGTTTATGTCCATTGGTTATGCATATAAATTCTTTGGCTACTCCATTTCTTATACTGTACTTACATCCCCATGGCTATTCTGTAACTACCAATTTATACTTTTTAATCCCCTCACCTCCTCACCTATTACCCCATACACCTCTCCCATCTGGCAACCATTGAAACACTCTCCATGTGCATGATTCTGTCTCTGTTCTTCTTGTTTGCTTAGTTTGTTTGTTTGTTTAGATTCAATTGTTGATAGGTATGTATTTATTGCCATTTTATTGTTCATAGTTTTGATCTTCTTCATTTTCTTAAATAAGTCCCTTTAACATTTCATATAATAATGGTTTGGTGGTGATGAACTCCTGTAATTTTTTCTTGTCTGGGGAGCTCTTTATCTACCCTTCAATTCTAAAGGATAGGTTTCCTGGTTAGAGCAATCTTGGCTGTAGTACCCTGCTTTTCATGACTTTGAATATTTCTTTCCAGTCCCTTCTAACCTGCAAAGTTTCTTTTGAGAAATAAGCTGATAGTCTTACGGGAATTCCCCTGTAGGTAACTAATGGCTTTTTTCTTGCTGCTTTTAAGACCCTTTCTTTATCTTTAAACTTTGGCATTTTAATTATGATGTGTCTTGGAGTGGGCTGCTTTGCATCCATCTTGTCTGGGATTCTCTGTGCTTCCTGGACTTGCATGTCTATTTCCTTCACCAAATTAGGGAAGTTTTCATTATTTTTTCAAATACATTTCCAATTTCTTGTTCTTTCTCTTCTCCTTTTGGCACCCCTGTGATGTGAATGTTTGAACTCTTGAAGTTGTCCCAGAGGCTACTTAATACTATTCTTGTTGGTTTGTGGGGGGGGGGTTGTTTTATTTTAAAAATTTTATTTATTTATTTATTTTTAGAGAGGGGAAGGGAGGGAGAAAGAGAAGGAGAGAAACACCAATGTGTGGTTGCCTCTTGTGTGCCCCTGCTGGGGACCTGGCCCACAACCCAGGCATGTGACCTAGACTGAGAATCAAACCAGTGACCCTTTGGTTTGCAGGCTGGCACTCAATCCACTGAGCCATGCTGGCCAGGGCCCTTGTTTTTTTTTGCATTCCTTTTTCTTTTTATTCTGATTGGCTGTTGTTTGCTTCCTTATGTTCCAAAGAATTGATTTCATTCCTCGCTTCATCCACTCTACTATTGTTTCCCTGTATATTGTTCTCTATTTCAATTAGTTCATTCTTTGTTTCTGACTGGATCTTTTTTAATGCTGCTGAGGTCCTCACTGAGTTCCTTGAACATCCTTATAACCAGTGTTTTTTGAGCTCTGCATCTGATAGATATTGCTTATCTCCATTTTGTTTAGTTCTTTTTCTGGAGTTTTGATCTGTTCTTTCATTTGGGTCATGTTTCTTTGTCCGGTCATTTTGGCAGCCTCCCTGTGTTTGTGTCTGTGTTTTAGGTAGAGCTGCTATGACTCCCTGTCTTGGTGGTGTGGCGTAATGTAGTAGGTGTCTGGTAGGACCCAGTGGCGCACAGCCTCCCCTATCACCCAAGCTGGGTACTCAAGGTGTGCCCTTCGTGTGAGCTGAGCACACCCTCCTCTTCTAGTTGAGGCTTGATTGCTGTTGGCAGGTAAATGGGAGGGATTTGCCCAGGCCAGTCAGCTGCAATGATGGGCTGTGACCACTGACCACCAACCTCCACCCTCTGTGGAGAGTCAGCTGTGCAGGGGCAGTGTGGTGGTGCTCCGATGTGGTCTGTAGCTATTCACTGGGTGTGTAGGCTCTGGGGTTTCCTGGGTGGTGCAGGCCACCTATGCTCTGCTGGGTGTGCCCTTCTTGAGTTACAAAGCAGTCTATAGACGGCTTCTACTTGTACTGTGCTTGGAGGTTCTCAGGTGAAGTTAAACTAGGAACCTAGGCTGGCTGCTGCTAGTGCCAAACCAGGGGCCTCTTAGCAAGAGGTATGGGAGCTAGGAGCTCACTGAGGCTGGCTGTTGCTTGTTCGAGAGAATTTAGAAAGTTATAAAGCATGAGCCAAAACCAGCCATTTATATGGAAAAGGAACTGTTAACAGCTTGGGTGGGCCTGTAACTTGGGTGGGGCAGAGCCTCAGGGAATCTTTAGGGTGGGGCAAACAGTGTTAGCCAGGTTGATGGAGTCTCAGACATGGCACCCACCTGCTGGCTCTGTGGCTCTGTGGCTCTGTGGGGAGAGGGTTCAGAAAAGGAACAGTGTCCTCTGCCCACCTTTCTGTCAGGGAGAAAGGCGTCCCCCAGCTTTTGCCTCGATGACACACACTTCAGTTCAGTTCCTCCCTGCATGCCACTGGTGCCTTTCAAGCTGCTACCCCAGGGTTGGAGCTCAGAGGGAGTGAGTCTGAATAAGTTCTTATGTGGGTTCTTTAAGAGGAACTGCTTGGGACTCCAGAAGTTTTTTCCCCTGACTCAATCCCTGCTGGTTTTTGCAGCCAGAAGTTACAGGGACTTATCACTGTTAATGTTTTCATGGCTCTCTTGTATTTAGGGAATCACTTTTCTTTTGCTACTGTCAAGATTCTCTCTGTCTTTGAGAAGCTCTCTCTGTTTTATTTTAATGTGTTTTGATGTGGACCTATTTGGATATATCTTACTTAAAAAATGCTGAGCTTCTTATACTCTAAATTAATTTCTGTCCTCAAACATAGGAACTTTTCAGCCATTATTTCTTTGAATAACCTGTACACCCTTTCCTCTTTCTCTTCCCCTTCTGAGACTTCCATTGTGCCTGTATTGGTATAGTTGATGTTGTCCCATGAGTCCCTTAGCCTGTTTACTTTTCTACATTCTTTTTTTCTTTTGGTTCCTCAGGCTCATTAATTTCAAATGACCTATCTTCAAGTTTGCTGATTCTTTCTTCTGTCTAATTAAATTTGTTTTGGGTCTGTCTAGTGAATATTTCAATTTAAGTGTTTTTGTTTTTTAACTCCTGAATTCCTGTTTGGTTCTTTTTTAAACATTTTTACTTCTCTAATGATATTCTCATTTTGATTCTAAATCATTTTCCTTATTTTGTTTATTTGTCCTCATCCTCTTTGAGCTCATTGAGCATGTTTAAAGCAGTTTTAAATGTTTTGTCAAGTAAGCCAAAGGCCTGCGACTTTTTAGGGTTTCTGGATATTTATTTTGTTCCTTTGAATAGACTATATGTCTTTGTTTCTCTGTATGACTCATCATTTTTTCTTTATATTGGGACATTTAAAAATTAGATACTTCTCCCAGTCCTTGAGGACTTGATTTAGGGGAAGACCTACACTAATCAACCCAGTTTAAAAGCCCAGGGTCCATTCAAACCTTTTCTGGATATGTATCTTACTTGGGCCTGTACACGTGCTTTTATTCCCATTCTCCATATACTCAGGTGCTTTTAAATGTACTAGTTTTCCAAAGAGCCTCACCCCTGCCTCTCATAAGCCTTGGAAGTTCTTTTGTATTCCTCTGTTCATAATCTCTTGCCCCAAGGCACCAGGTCTGTGCAGGCCCCCTACACCTCTCACCTGCCACTGCTTTGACCATTCCAGTTAGTGCTTCATGGAAGGGGAGACAGGAATTAATCCTTTGGATGGCCCATAGACAAGCCAGAACACTGCAAGCAACCTTCAGTCTTTTCCTTCCATCCTAATGGGGAAACTGGGAATCGAGCACAGACCTCCCTTATGCACTCTGCTGCACTGAGGGGATGGTGGGCAAGGATGAGCAAAAGCACTATGAATTTTTCTAAAATTCTGGGTACAGTTTGTTTTTGTTAGGCATTCACTTGATTGCTCTAGCTTCTTACCTTGTTTCTAGAGTTCCCCCAAAGTTACTCTGGTCCACCTATTTTACTTTTATGCACTTATTGTTTCCATGGGAGATCTAGGACCTGGAGCTTCCAGATTTGTCATCTCTCTCATATCACTCCCTATTAACCATTAAAACTGCATGTGAATCCATATATTTTCAAAATAAAAGGTTTCACTTAATTTTCAAAAAGAAGCTCAGATTTGTTCACATCTAAAGTGTCTCTCTGCTTGGAACTTGACTGTTCAGTTATGAGCATGTCCGGTCTTTTTAATGTCATTAAAATTACCTTATTTTTGAGATCTGCCCACCTCCCAGGGTAATATTTTCTTGACATAAGGAAAAAATAGTAATCTATTCCTCCAGCTAAACTAATGTACTTTTTTTCTTTTTGTTTATTCAAGGTTCTGGTGTGGAATGTATCATCGCTTTGACAAAGTGCTACATCCCCAGGAAAATATGCTAGAGTGCCTCCTGGAAATTAAGAAGCAGAAAATGCTGCAGGTAGATGTGCACAACTAGAAATGGTACTGGAAAAAAAAAGTCTCAAAATGAGCCCCTGTTTCCCATTCTGTGTAGGCCCAGCACACTTGGAGTCGAATTGGTGTTTGTGAGAAGTTACCTGGCTGGCTTGTTATATTTTCTGGCTTCCATGTGTCCTGAGTATATAGAGTCTGAGGCACAACTCTTTTTCTTTTTCTTACTTCCCATAGAATGTGGTAAATATCACACTTAGCTAGTTAAACAAGTGGATTGGTTCCCTTTTTGATTGGGATGTAATTATCAGGAGAAACAAGAGAGAGCAACAGGCAGGTCATTACCGGTGTTTGTTATCCATCAAGAGAGTAAGTGTAACATCTTGGGTATGCCGATAAGAGCAATGGAGTTGTTATAGTTTAAATTAGGAAACCTTATAAAAATTCCCATTTTCTCCCCATGTAGATTGCAAATTGTTCATTGGAGTGTTCACGCCATGTGTGTTGTTGATTCTGCTTTACAATAGCAGCAAAGCCAAAATCAGACACTTGTTTTTAATTACAGGTTAAACAAGTCAAGATTTTCTTTCAAAATAGGAAAAATGCTGAACTGCTTCTAGAATCTAGTGGTCCTTAAGGGTGCGTTTGAAGGAGAGGGAGGGGTACTTCTTAGAAAAGAATTCTTGGAAAGGGTGTGCTATTTAGGAACTGGGTGTGAACCCACTTTAGGCCAGGTTAAGGCATAGCTTTTCCTCCCCCACAGGTAAACAAATACTTTTTATTGTGAAGATAAATGTACTATGATTACATCAGATCTCAGACTTTTGAATGTCCTCTTGGGAAGCAATAGTCAGTTACTTTGTTCCAGTTTTTAAAAAATAGAAGAGATGCCCTGGCTGGGTGACTCAGTTGGTTGGAGCATCATCCTGTACACCAAATGGTTGCAGGTTCAATCCCTGGTCAGGGCACATAACTAGATTGTGCGTTCAATCTCCAGTCGGGGCACGTATAAGAGGCAACTGATCGACATTTCTCTCTCTTCCCCCCCCCTCCCTCTCTCCCTCTCTCCCTCTCATCCCCTCCCCATCTCTCCCCTTCTCTCCCCCTTCCTTTCTTAAAATAATTTTATTTATTTATTTTTAGAGAGAGGGGAAGGGAGGGAGAGAGGGAGAGAAACATCGGTATGTGGTTGCCTCTTGCAAGCCCCACTGCTGGGGACCTGGCCCACAACCCCAGCATGTGCCCTGACTGGGATTCGAACCGGCGACCTTTCGGTTCACAGGCTGGCAGTCAATCCACTGAGCCACACCAGCCAGGGCACCTCCTTCCTTTCTCACTAAAATCAATAAATATATCCTCCGGTGAGGATTTTTAAAACAAGAAGAGGAGGCCCTGGCCAGGTAGCTCCGTTAATTAGAGCATTGTCCAGATATCCCAAGGTTGCAGATTCAGTCCCCAGTCAGGGCACATATAAGAGTCAACCAATGAATGCATAACTAAGTGGAACAACAGATATCTACCTGTCCCTCCCTCCCTTTGTCTAAAATCAGTAACTAAAAAATAAAAATAAAAAAGAAGATGAAGGAAAACTGAAGCATGACTTAAAATTATAGGAAACAAGGAAAGCAAGCAGTCCTGGGAAGACCAAGCCCTAGGCAGAACTGAGAAGTAGGGAAACTTTCCTAGGGGCTCCTGCCCTCCCTTTTAGCTGTTAGCAACAAGACCCCCAGAGCATGTCACTTCTTCTAGACTCAGCCATCTAACTTATTCCATCCTACCTGATTTCTGACAGAGAATCAGATTCATTCTAGATAAAATCAGGTCATTCCCTAAAAATAAAGTAGAAAAGTAAGGCTTTTAAAATATATATACATAATTATTAACATCATTTTTTTAATTTATGGAAGAAAAACAAAAATGGCCCATAATGTTATTACCCAAATAACCCTGTCGAATTTTATTTTTTATTTTTTAAAAGATTTTCTTTACTCATTTTTAGAGAGAGAGGAAGGGACGGAGAAACAGAGGGAGAGAAACATCAATGTGAGAGAGAAGCATTAGTCGGCTGCCTTTTGAAGGCATCTGACCTGGGATCGAACCTACAACCCAGGCATGTGCCCTGATGGGGAATCAAATAAGTGACCTTTCGCTTTGCAGGATGACACCCAACCAACTGAGCCACATTGGTCAGGGCAACCCTGCTGAAATTTTTAAAAGGCAATTCATGTGCATAGTTAGCATGTGCAGAATACAAAAGCATACAAGATGAAGAAATGTTTAAAAGACTTCTCCAGCTATCAACCCATTTAGTTTTTCCCTCCAGGGGTTACCACTCTGTGTGTGTGTGCGCGTGCTCATGCGTATTAGAGTTAGAGAAAGAGGCAGGGAGACAGAGACAGAGAGATTGATTTTGTGGTATCTGGAAAAATAAAAATGTATATGCCTGTTCTCTAAGGCAGGAGCTTTTAACTGGATGGAGTCCATGAACCCATAGGTGTCCCCAGATGCCTTTGGGGCATCTGTGATGCCCCTGAAATTATATCTAAAACCTCTGTATATTCTGTCTCATGCTCACATACATGCATGCACACAGTCTTCTAAGAAGATCAGTCCATTATTTTCTTCAGATTTTCAAAAGGAAAGTTAAGTATCATCGAATCCTTGTGTTGTCCCTGAAAGTGAAAATATCCATTGGAGGTAGCATGAGGTAGTTGACAGGTTATAGACAGATTATAGACTTTGGCGTTAAAAAGAGGTAAGGTCAGATCCCAGCTCTACCACTTCCTAAATGTGTGAATTTGGGTGACTAACTTAAATTTTCTGGGCCTCAGTTTCCTCATCTGTAAAATACAGCTAATACCTAATTAGCGGTATTCTTATGAGTATAAAAAGAAATACTATATGTAAAGTTTCCAGCACATAGAGGCATTCAATAAATGTTAGTGAGCCTCCCCCTTACCCTCCTGCTCCCAGTAATAAAATTGCACTTACTAGAAAAAAAGACTTTTATAGAAACAAGACCCTTGAGGATCTTTTAATGGTTGGATTTTAAAGCACTATGTCAATGATGAAGAAAAAATGATTGGGGGTAAGGTGGGGGGGGGACAGAAGGTCATTTGCTACCATATAAGTGACTGTAAGCAAGATCTCTGCAGGTCTATGTGATATTTTCTTAGTTTTTCTCCTGTTTATAATTCTTTTCAACCATTCCTTGCTCCCATAACAGAAATTGAAAGCTTACGAAGAGCCACCAGAAGAGCTCTTTACCAGCTCTCAATTTGAAGATTTATCATCTCAGCATCCGGAAAGTCCTTTGACCAATCCTCTCGGTTTTATGGAAGACCTGCATGACTTGTCCGGGGAAGGAGGCCTCCAAGATCAGAAGGATGAAGTAAAAAGCCAGTGTGGCGACTGCCAACATGACTTTTATGACATTTCGGACACTTTCAGTATCCTAAGCCTTTCTGGGGATGGGGGCTTCCCCGGAGACCTAGACATCTCTGAGGACAGGGATGCCTCTGAGGCCATAGGCATCCCTGAGGCTAGCACCGAGGAGGCGGGCTCCGCCGAGCAACAGTAGGCTACTCACCTGCTTCCTGCCAGGTGCACCTGTCGCACTCACGATGGTTCTTGTTCCAAAGAAGGTTATGCTGCTTTTCTAATTGGTTTACATGGGCAGGGCCAAGGCATCCCTCCTGCCACTGAAGAATCTGGAAGGGGATTTAAGGTGTTTACTAATTAAGCAACCAGTATATGTTTGTCAAGTGGCCTGGAATGTGGGCAAGAGAGAATGCTACTGTTTTAGAATGGGATTTAACTTTAGAAATGTTGCCTTTGAGCTGAGATATTAGACTGATTCCATTATTCCCTTTTCCTCCCCTACTTTTTCATCCTCACTGCTGTAACATGAGAACAAAGTGCGAATATTGTCACAGTGGTGAATTAAGATCCAGTTGAGGGGCTGGAGACATGGTGTGTAAGAGATAACTGAATGACAGAGTGGTTTAAAAGAAAATTTCACTTTCATGTGTGTTTACTCATAGGATGTAAGCTAATGTTATTGCCAGTAAAGACCCTGATGTTTGCCTGAGAAATAAATCAAAATGTTCCTTAACTGTTAACATGGGTGCATGAGTGTTCGATGGTTTAGAACATATAAGGGAATAGTTACGTTAAGTTACACTTGCTCTCTCCAACCCACACCCCAGCTAGGTTTTATAATGCTCACTTGGCCAACTCCTCTTTTCATATAGTCCATAGGTAAACTTGAATCTACTACATCTAAAGTGATCAATTCCAAATTAGTGGGGTCTGAAATAATAACATGGATTATTAGCATTCTCAACATCACTTCAAGAGACAATCGAAAATCTCAGTGCTTTAGACCCTAGCTTACGCGTGGCCTCTGTGCCCCATCTGAGATTTCCTACAATAGGCCCCCTCTTAGGTCTTTTCATGAAAACCAGTGGTTTTGCTTCTCTAGACATCGCATCAAGTCTGTGGATTTTTAGGTACAGTTGGCATTACTTTTATAATTTGGCCAGTATATCACTTTGTGCTAATGTACAATTCTCAAAAAAGCCCAGTCTTATAGCAGGCCTAAATGCTCCTTAGGTAAGAGACGTGTTTGTTTCTGTTTACACTCCAGGTTTTCCCCTTGGGATTGATAACACTTGCTGTACATTCTCCTAGTGGATATTCGGTCATAGTTTATCCACTTTCACATGCTGGGGGAGGGTAGGCCTCTGGCAGCTGGGGTCATGCGGTGTGTGTCGTCAGCATTTTCAGAACTCCCATTGCCAACAGAATCCAGGTTCTCACCCAAGATGTCTATTCAAATACTCTATATGTCTGGTTTACACTAAAAAATGAGATATCTTAGTGAAAGAGTCACCCTTGAACTACCGCATCCAGTTGTAAACACAGACCTTTCTAAAGGCTCATCTTACTACTTTTCTCTGTACGAAAGAGGCGCCTTTGAACGTAACTGTTCAAAGTAGGAGAAAAGAGACATAGAGCTCCTTGATTTCTTGCCCATACGTAGCTAAACTATGGACACAAAACAATCTTCCTCTTTAGAGGAAAAACACTAAATCATTTTGCCTGTCCTTTTTTTATATGTAAAGGTCTTTTCCACTTACCTCCTCTTAGTAGCTTTTTAAATTCTGTATTTTTAAAGAACTAGGTTATTTGAGTCTTCTCCATTTATAAGTAGGAACCATTTTTTAATTTACCTGTTTTTGATAGTTGCCTGTTCCTTTCATTTTAAAGCAGCAAGGCGATTTTCTATTGTATCTTCTCTGATCCTTTTCTTTCCACAGTTTGGTCCTTGGCTTGTATAACTTAAATCATCAGCTGTTTTTGGTTATAATTTGACTTCTTACTTCTGGAAAAGAGTGTCATTTGTACAAATCATTTCGATCTGGTTCGATGCCTTAGGTGTGACAAGAGTGGGGAGGCTATGGGCATTTTCTTCAGGCTGAGCCTGGTGGGTTAGCAGACTGAGGAGACCTTTATACATGATCAGGACCTTATTAAACTTCAGAAAACCTTACTGGTACACATTCCAGTATGGAGGTCTCTGCTTCCCACTGCCCTCCTCACTCTTGGGAATGGAGCGGGGAGGGGGCGATGTCTTGATGGACCTTTAAGAAAGGAAAAGGAAATCCAGAGAGGCTAAGTTAGGGAGGAAAAGAGAGACCCCTGCCCAGAGGAAGGAAGTTCAGGGGTCTAACCATGTAGCCCATTTGAATGATGGGGAGGGGTACACAGGGACACATTAGGAGCGTGAGCCCTGACCTCACCGGGCACCTGTCTATCTGTCAGTCAGTCCTTCCAGGACTTCCCCACGGACGGCCCCCCTCCTCTGGCTGGGATCACTCCCAGAATGGCACTAGTAAGATAACACGGCCCCGGGAGGGGGGTGGAGGGCAACCTAAAATTAGCCCCATGGACCTAGTCAGCCCAGGGGCTGACGCCTAGCCTTCACGCAGTGCTAACAGTGGGAACTGAAGTCTCTCCCGCTCCAGCCTTGGGGCAGTACGGGCTCCCCAAGGACAAACTGCCAGGGCCCCAGTGCTTCGCAGAGGTGGGAACAGTGGCAACCCTGGGCAGTGCAGCCTCAGGCAGGAGCCTGGTGAGTACCTGGAGCCTAGGACCCCAGCCGCCACCATAGAGTAGTCGGCCTGCAGGCCCATGGTTTGTTCCCACTGGGTCTGGTTCCTGGGGGCACTTGGGAGATCTGTAGGTAAACCTACCCCACCGAGGGAAAGGGACACAATGACAGCTTCCTACTCTGTCTATCCCCAGGGGTTGTGTCTGCCTAGGCTTTGGGGTCCAAATGGACCTACTTCTTGAGATAAATTGACCTTTTACAATTCAGAGAGTGTCGAGATTTGTCTTTATGTCCTTGTGTGGTATTTGTGAGTCTGTGTGGAGGTGCAGCACGGTGGCCTTAGGGCAAAAGGGCAGACAGAGCTCCTCAGGATGTGGGAAAGGTGAGTCTAAGAAATGGTCTACTAATGCCTGGGGGGCTCTCTTGGGCCCACAGAAACTAGCCACTCTCCTTTAGGAGCTCTTAACCTAGATTCATAGACCCTCAAGAGGGCCTTAGACTTCGAAGGATGCAAAAACATAGGTGGGATCTAACCCCCTAATCTGTAACTAGAAATTTGACGTTTCTTTCAAGGATGAATTCCGGCAGCAAACGACAGTAGTGTTACTAGTTTATGTAACTTGGTCATCAGAAGAAATAACAGACATTTCATATCATATTACAGTCATGGCAGATTTCCGGAGTTGTCATTTATTGCTCATAACATAGAAATTACTAGGTCTTGTTATTTAATGTGTTAATAAGGAACATTTATTACTGTATCATATAATTTTTTAAATATTTAATAGCTATCTCAATATAATTTATTTTCTTTTAAACCATTTTATTTTACTTTAATTTAATTTAATTTCATGTATTAAAAACCATTCTGGAATGGGACCAGAGATTGCCACAGGGGCTAATGTCTCTGTCTCACGCACTCACATGCATACACACGCACGCACACGCATTTAAAATCCCTGTACTTTGAGGATCGGGAAGGGGATCCTTGTACGAAATGGTCACATAATAACTATTGATTAATAAACCACAACAAGGCGAGGTTAGACAAGTAGAGTAGGTTTTCTTATCTAATAAGGCACAATCCACTAAAGTGCCCAAGCCAACTGGGGACCATGGCTGGATTTCCCTCTGAAGGCTCATTAGATGGACCCTGCTGCGGGCTCGTGGTATGGGCCTTGGTGAGAGCTGCAGCATTTCCCCGCCCACCCCCTGCCTTGTTCATCTCCCTGGACGCAACTCCTCCCCCTCCCAAAAATATATTAAGAAGATAGTCTTTGCTGGCTGTCCGAAGAAATGATTTGTAAAGAAACCTTCCATGAATGAAGTCCATGGAATTCAGCATGGCCCTCACAGCTGAGGCTTCTGGGGGCTGCAGTGTGAATCTGCTAGAGGCAACGGGGTGTTATGTGCTCATTTCTTCAGGCTGCAACAGAAAAACAGGATGGGGAGTAGGGAAACGTGGATTCCGTTTCTGGCTCTTACTGCCTGGTTGTAAGGCAGGTGGCAAACCCCTCACCCTCTTAGGCCTCAGCTTCCTCCATCCACAAAATGGGGATGGTACAGCTTTGCCTCTCCCACTATGGTGAAATAGGTTTGAAAATCAGAAGATTATAGGTATGTTCTGGGTTCTTGGCTAATGAAACAATTGACAATGTCAGCCATATGACCTTCAGAAAGAGCGCTCTTCCCTGAGCCCCGGGTTTTCCCATCTCTAAATTGAAGAAATTAAAGTATATGACTTACTAGGTGCATTTCAGCCCTGAGGCTATAGGACTTTACATAGGGACCGATAGTCATAGAAGACCTAAGTGATAACATCATCACATTAAAAATAGTTACCGAGTACTACATTCGGGTGCCATTCTAAACACTTAATGTGTATTAACTCATTGAATCCTAACAATAACCCTCTGAGGCAGGTACTACCATCCTCTCTATACAACTGGAAAAGGGGGCACAGAGAGATAAAGTGATCTGCCCTAGGGCACACAGCTACTGAGTGGTGGATCTGGGATTGAAACGAAAAACATGCCAGGCCACGTTTTACCACTACCTTATATGGCCTTTCAATCTGTAGTGGAGCAAAAGAGACCCATATAGAAGCAGTTACAATACAGCGTGATGACTCCTACAGTGCTATCAAAGCACAGACTCTGAAGGAACGAACCCCTCAGAAGAAGATGCACATGACAGAAGAAGGTATATTTCTGGAGAGTCATCAATTTCTCTTCTCTTATCGCTGAATCTTGGGGAGTAAGTAGAGGATTAGCAGAAAGTAAGGCTCAAGATGTTGGCAAAGAATTTGCTCATGAAGGACCCCTGAGCCAGGCTAAGACATCGGGGCTGTACTCTGAAAGACAGAGAAGCCACTAAGGGATTTAAAACAGGGGATTGGCATGGATAAGATTTGTATTTTTAAATAATCATTTTGACCACAATGTGGAGAAAATATTGAAATGGGAAACTAGCTAGGAGACTACCATAGCAATTGAGGCAAAAGATGATGGGGACCTAGATATAGCACTGGTAATGGGATGGCCTGAGGGCAGTGGCCTGTAGAGATCTCTGGGAAGTAAAAGCCACAGGATTTTACTTGATGACCAATTGGATGGGAGTGGGACGAAGAGGCAAAAGGACTGAGAGATGAGTCTTGAGTTTTTGGTTTGATTGACCAGGTGGACGGTGACAAACTGAGATATGGATCAAGATTTGTGACACTGCTGCTGCTGCTGGTGGTGGTGGTGGTGTGATACTGCTGCCTTTGAAGTGCCTGAAGAAATTCAGTGAATATATACTTTTTTGCTAAAGAGAGAGCTGATATATGAGAGCTACAGCTATGGGACTAGAAAGAAGAGGATCAAGGAGAGAACTAGGAAAACATCGATTTCAGGGGGAAAAATCAGGAAAGCATGCCGACCAGAAAGCCAAGGGAGGGCCATGTAGGAGGAAGTGGTCAGTGGGGACAGATGTCCCAGGAAAGTCTGAGAAGGAAAGATCTGAGAAGCAGCCAGTAGATTTAACCACAAAGATGACTTTTTTAAAGAACTATCTCAGTGCCTGATTGAGGGTAGTAGCTTCAGACTAAAGATGGGAGAGAAAGGAATGAGGGGTGGGAAAGTAGACAATAGGCAACTCTTTGGATATGTTTGATAAAGGAAGAGAGGAAGGGAAAGGTATCTAGAGTTGGGACAAAGGACGATAGAAGTGCTTTTTTTGTTTCTTAAGATGGTTGAGGAGAAGGAACCAGTGAAGTTGAAGGTACAAAGAGAGGAAGCTACCTTCAGGCAACAGATCTAATATGTGGTAGCTCTCTTCCCCTTAACAGGCTCATGAGTCAAGAGCTATTATTTCTGTCTTATAGATATGGAAACTGAGTCCAAAGAATGGAAGAGTCCTGCCCAAGGTTACTCAGCTAAGCTCTGGGGTTGCTAAGTTGCCACCTTAGGTCCGCCTTATTTCTAAAATCCTCTTCTTATAATCGCACCCCAAAATAAAGAAATAATAAGACCACATGTGAAGTTGAAGCTTGTGTAGAAGAAGGGGTCTAGAGTTGAGGGAGGTCTAAATTTTTTTGAGGTGTGTGCTTGAGGTCCCGAGCTAACAAAAACGGGTGGTGGTGGACAGTAAATAAAAGGAGGTGTGCGGCCTCTGAGGCCACGGCTGCAGGTAATAGGAGAGTAGGGAGACTCGGGCTCTGGAAAACCTACCACCTTACCTTGATGACATTACAAACTGCGGTGGGCGACTGACTTTAAACACTAGAAACAGGACTGTTAAGGTCAGAGTTCACTTGAGTCACTCATTGTGCCACGGGTGATTTCATAGTGTCTGGGGATAATGGGGAGAGATGAGGTGAAGGTTCATGCAAGGTTATAGGCTGGGTGGGGCAGAGAGGACGGGAAAAGGCTTGACCCAGAGGGATGGGGAAGCCATGGGTTTCAAGGAGGTGCCAGTAATCAAATGGAGTCCCGGACTGTAATGGTCTTGGGGCAGAATGCAGTTGTTGCTGGAGAAGAGGACTCGCCCTGGACACCTCCACTATTTCCTGCCATCTCTCTGGCTCCATTTTACTTGAAGTGTGTTCTCTGTAATAACACCTCTTTATTTAATCAGTAAATCCATTTTCCCATCCACTTCCTGAATAATTCTGTTGCCTGAAGCACGAGGCATGAGCCAGAGGGGAGGTCACATATGAGGGTGTGAAGAGGTTGAACTTTATCTAAAAGGCCTTTAAGAGGTGATGTCAGAATGCTCACGGATGGGAACTTAACATCACAAAGCACCATTCCATCCGCCTGGAAACTGCAAGGCCAGGGCCCCCTCATTAGTTTACACATTCTGAACTAAGGAAGATGCATCTACCAAATCCCCGGCCATGATCTAAGTTCTGCTGGGAGTGGAGGAATACAAGATGAATACA
Organism: Mormoops blainvillei; assembly: GCA_004026545.1. Lineage (NCBI taxonomy): Eukaryota > Metazoa > Chordata > Mammalia > Chiroptera > Mormoopidae > Mormoops > Mormoops blainvillei. The sequence goes on from PVJD01007724.1 coordinate 42,870, forward strand.
GGGATCCTCACCATGGCTTTCACATAGTAATGAAGCACAGATAAGGGGAAATGTGGTGTCCAAGTTCACAGCTAAAGTCGACTTGTGACCTTTGGGAATCCCTGAGCAGTGGCGGGAGGAGATCAGGGAGAGCTTGGCAGATATAGGAGTTTGAAGGGTGGGCAGAACAGTATATTCAAAGGCACCAAGCTGTGATAAGGCCTGATCTGTTTTGGCAGCCACTTCTGGGGCGTGAAATAACATGGAGTAGGAGTTATAAGCATGGGACCCATGAGTGAAGAACCTGATGGTGAAGGATCAGGGGAGAGGCAGGGGCTGGTATCCAGGCTTTTTTTTTTAAGATTTTATTTATTTGTTTTTAGAGAGGGGGGAAGGGAGGGAGAAAGGAAGGGAGAGAAACATCCGTGTGTGGTTGCCTCTTATGTCCCCCAAACTGGGGACCTGGCCCGCAACCCATGTATCCGGGCTTCTGATGGGGGCCCTCAGTCTCTTTCCCCTTTTTGTCATCCGCAGACCTGGCATATTCTCCTCCTCATAATGAGAATAGTTCTGCTCTCCTAAGCCAACATGAACTTCATGGACATCAGCAAAATGTTCTCCCTCCTGCAGCCCAACAAAGAGGAGGAAGACATCGACACGGAGGAGAAGCAGGCTCTGCGGGAAGCAGTGCACAGAAACGACTCCTATGCCTTGGACCAGCTTTTGCGCCAGGAGCGCTATAAACGTTTCATCAACAGTAGGAGTGGCTGGGGTGTTCCTGGGACACCCTTGCGCTTGGCTGCTTCTTATGGCCACCTGAGTTGTTTGCGGGTCCTCCTGGAACACGGCGCTGACATCGACAGCTTGGACATCAAGGCACAGACACCACTTTTTACCGCTGTCAGCCATGGCCATCTAGATTGCGTGTGCATGCTTTTGGAAGCCGGCGCCTGTCCTGGTGGAAGCATCTACAACAACTGCTCTCCCGTGCTCACAGCCGCACGT
>PVJD01007724.1:43953-80784 GCA_004026545.1 Mormoops blainvillei
GTACATCCAGCTACTGATTGATTTTGGTGCTAACATCTACCTTCCATCTATTCCCCTGGACCTGAACTGGAAAGATAATAAAGGCACCCTCCTATTGCTACAAGCCCGAGGTGAGTGTCAAGTAGGCCGGTCCGATAAGCTTCCTGGTGGGAAGGTCCCAGGTCCCCGGATCATCCCGCAAGCCAATCCTTCTGGGAGGAATTGCAGAAAACACCATCATCCTCCCACGACCAGAGGCCCAGTGGAGAAGAGATTACATATTCCTTATTAGGGACAAGATTGCTAACATGAGCTAGGGGAGTAGCCCGATATCTTGTTCTGGATATCTTATCCCTGTCCTTGAGCAGGTCCTCCCTAGGCCTCGGTGTGTCCCTATTGGTACCAGACATTGAAGGGAGGATGGGGGATATTTCTTAGAAGGAAGAGAACCTTTAGCAAGGGCAGGGTGAATGTAGCCTTGGGTGGGAGAATTACCCTGAGGATCGCTTCTCATGACCTTTTCTCCTTGCTGTAGCCACTCCACGAGCACTTCTGTCGCAGGCCCGTTTAGTTATCCGCAGAGCCCTGCGCCAGGCCAACAAGCTCCAAGCCACTGACCAGCTGGATATCCCCCCTGTATTGATTAGCTACCTGCAACACAAAACCTTGCAGTCTACCCAGACATCCACGGAACCCCCCAAACCTCTTGGGGACCCAGGTAGCTAGAGGGCACTATAGCTCCTCCCACTCACTTGGAGCTGCTTTCTTGTATTATCCTCCACAATAAAATCATCAACAAAGTAAACCTTGGTGGCTGTTGTGTCTGGTGTGTGTGGCGGGGGGTTGTTTCCTGGGGAGCAGCGGTCTGGCTGGCCGTGAGGAAGGATGGTGACGGTCTGGCCGTTGAAAGAGAAAAATGTGAAAACTAACCCAACGGTCCACACCTGCTTACCAAAAATTCTCGAGAGAATTTGGAGCCATGTTGTTCTAGAAGCAAGGTCTTAAAGAATTCAAGTGGGCAGAAGGGTAGCATCAGCTTGCTCAGCCCTGTACCTCCCTCCATGTCTCTGGTAGCTGCAAGGCACCTCTTCAGGGGCTGTGACCCAGTCCCCTATTGTTTTGAGTCAAGTGACCAGCCAGCCTCCCATTCCCTCACCTTAAGTCTCAGGCTGCCTGCCCTTCGGCCCAGTTTATAATCAAGATCAAACTGGGAGAACAAACTACCAAATATTCATGACCGAATTTAATGCAGAAAAGAAATTGGTTACATAGGTGATAGGCAGTGAATCCGAGCCAGACAGGAAGGTAACCAAGATATTAGTGGCATTGGGAGTCCGAGACTACCCCTTGGCTAAAGTAGTGAGGGAGAAAGGATGTCTAGAGTCCAGGGACAGGGGTCACCTGATGGAAAGTGGGATCACAGGTCCGTCTACAGGTGCTAGAACCGTAGAAGAGAAATGCTGCCCAAGCCAGAGGAAAAGAAAAAAAAAATACCCTCTCCTGTCTCTCATTCTTGTCCTTCAATCTGCTTCCAATGTCTCTCTCATTAGGGGAAACTGGAAGTCAGCTCATTTGAGAGCCTGGGACACACAGCCTAAGGCGGCGGGGGGCGGGGGCCAGCTCCCTTGAAGTATAAGGCAGACCAGGGGAAGGTGAGCAGAAACTGGGATCACACAGCAGAACTGGAAGTGCAATGGCGGTGAGAGCCACAGAGTACACACAGCAGACACGGCCAGAAGCACGGGAGGCGGAGGCGGAATACTCTGGCGTCCCCTCTTTCCCTACCCTCCCACCACTGCCTCTTCTCGGCGGAACCCAGCCAGGAGATGACTGAGGAGGGATCCCGGAAATCACATCCTGCAGTGATTGGGCAGTGCCCCCCGATGTGGAGAAAAGCGGGGGAAGGAAGAAAACAGGACCCACAGAGATAACTACACCAATTCAGACCCGAGCACTGTCATTTTGCTAACTATTTAACCTTCCACAATACCTTCTTACATTTCTCCTGCAAGACACCTGTGTGGGGAGGTGGACGTGCAGTGAAAGAGGCACCAGGTGAGGGAATGAAAGGGGAGAGCCCAGATAATCTGCGCCTGGGAAGCACTATAGATGTTCAGAGCTCTTTCTGGGAGCTGCCTTCACAGCCTCCCTACATCATAATCTACCACTAGGGGAGGGAGGCGTGGAATGGGGTCATGAACTGACTTGCCTCTCCTACCTCTTCCCTCCTCCACTCGCCCTAGCTCCTAGTGGCTGAACTGGACATCTAGCTCTGTGGTCTTGCCCCACTCGGCTTCCAGACTTTCACTCTGATGCGTTTTGGAGAGCAGAGAAACTGTCTATCTGCAAGGAGCCAGTGAACTGAAGGACTGGGCTGTAAGGATAGACAGAGGGCTTCAGGGCAGGCGGCCCCACCTGCCTTCTTACAGGTGAGTTCTCCTGGCTCTTCCCCCAGCCCTCAGCCCCTTGTTCAAGTCCCTTGGGGATTAGGAGTCGACCCCAGGCACTATAGGCCCCCAGGAAAGTGCACCCTTCCAAAGGGGCCTGGCCAGGGTGGTTTCTCCTGCGGCAGCTGGGACACAGATTCTCAGGTTGACACTCTCGAGAATTCCAAAGGACTCGTGCTTAAGGAGGCTGTAAGAGCATACCAAATTCTAGACAGAGAGAAAAGGCTGAAACTCTTAACTCCATTTCCCAAATGAGCAGAACAAGACCCTAAGTTAAGTGCCCATGTTATCGACCACTCTATTTCCAGTTGCCTGCGTTGCTGGTGGGCAGAGACAAATTCAAAGCCTGGTGCCTACGTCCCTTCCACGCCCCCAGACCTAACCGTTCTTATCCAAACAACAGGCCAGGGGTTGGAAAGGATCCTCTCAAATTCTGATGATGAATCATCCGAGGCAACCTTCCCTAAGAGGCGTGAGGCTGAGACTGAGGTGATATCACTGTTCCTGGAGTGTAATCTCTCATGTTGGCCTTGGCCCCAGATGATAACCTAGTCTCCCTCCCCCCGACCCCCAATACAGCCACCAGCTTCCAAGAGAAACAAACCTTAACACTTTCAGGTGAGCTAGGCCCCCCTTCGCTCTCTCCTCTCTGTCTCTCCCTGTCTCCTCCTGACCTCGCTTTCCTTCCTTCCGACTTCCCTCTCTCCCTCCTTCTCCTCCTCCCTCCCTTCCTCCCTGGCATTGCCATGAGCCTGGGGCTGGCTCTGCTCTTCACATGCCCCCAATCGGTCTGCATTCTCTCCCGCAATGGAAAAATTGTTTTCCTTTATTCAGAAAGGTGGCCCCCCAAAAAGATCCAAAGTGCAAAATGATCCGTTGGACTTCAGAAACCGGAGAGATCCCCTTCGGCTGCTATCTTGAGGGAAAGTGTGATGGAAGAGGTGATACTCGATCTGGCAGGGAATGGCGGAAAGGGTTTTAATCAGTTCAGAGAAAAGAAAAGGTATTAGTGGAGGGAACTCGGAGAGCAAAGACGCGGAAGCGGGGAAAAGCAGGGCCGTTTGGATTACCGGTTAAGTTTGGTTCGAGTTCAATGTATTCGAACGAGAACTAGGCCAGGGATTAGACCAGGGAAGGCCCTAAATACTCTGATCTTATGGACTTAAAGATTTACGTTCTTGCAGTGAGTTTGCTGAATGTCTGGAGAATATGTTCTCTGATTTCCTAGGGCAAATCTGGCAGCATTACATTTTTTTATGAGATATAATTGGCATATAACATTATATTAGTTTCAGGTGTACGACATAATGATTCAATATCGGTATATATTGTTAATGATCACAATAAGTCTAGTTAACATCTGTCACCATACATAGTTATGAAATTTTTTTGTGATGAGAACTTTTAAGATCTACACTCTTAGCAGCTTTCCAATATGCAGTACAGTGTTAATTATAGTCACCATGCTGTAAATTACATTCCCAAGACTTATTTATTTTATAACTGGACATTTGTAACTTTCTACCCTCTTCACCATTTCACCCGCCCCCTCGCCATAATCTCTGGCGACCACCAACCTGCTCTCTGTACCTGTAAGGTCATTTTATAAAATTTTAGTTTCCACATATAAGTGAGATTATACATTGTCTTTCTCTGTCTGACTGATTTCACTTAGTATAATGCCTTCAAGTTCCATCCGTGTTGTTGCACACGGCAAGATTTCATTTCTTATGGCTGAATAATATTCTAATGTATATATACAGCACGTTTTCTTTATCCATTCATCTATAGGTGGACACTTAGGCTGCTTCCACATCTTGGTTATTATAAATAATGCTTTAGTGAAGATGGGGATGCATATGTCTTTTTAAGTTAGTGTTTTCATTTCCCTCAGATGAATACCTGGAAGTGGAATTGCCATATCACATGGCAGTTCTATTTTTAATTTTTTTAGGAATCTCCATACTATTTTCCATACTGGCCACACCAATGTACATTCCCACCAGCAGTGAACAAGGGTTTCCTGTTCTCTACATCTTCGCCAGCACGCGTTATTTCTTGTCTTTGTGATAATAGCCATTTGAATAGCTGTGAGGTGATCTCTCATTGTGCATTCGACTTGCATTTCCCTGTTGATCAGTGATGTTGAGCACCTTCTCATATACCTGTTGGCCATCTGTGTGTTTTCTTTGGAAAAAATGTCTGTTCAGATCCTCTGCCCATTTTTTTTAATCCTCACTCGAGGATACATATATTTATTGATTTGAGAGAGAGAGAAACAGAGAGCTAGAGAGAGACAGAGAGCGAGAGAGAGAGAGAGAGAGAAACATCCATGTGAGAGAGAAACTTTGATCAGTCGCCTCCCACACACGCCCCCACAGGGGACGGAGCCCGCAAGCTTTTGGTGCACAGGCGATGCTCCAACCAGCTGAGCACTGGCACCTGCCAGAGCCTTGCCTCATTTTTTAATCAGATTGGGTTTGTTTTGTTTTGTTTTGTTTTTGTCATTGGGTTGCATGAATTCTTTATATATTGAATATTAACCCCTTTATCAGATATATGGTTTGCAACTATTTTCTCCCATTTCGTAGGTTGCCTTTTATTTATTTATTTTTGATGGCTCCCTTTGCTGTGCGCCCAGGTTTTTTAGCTTGATGCTGTTTCATTTGTTTAGTTTTGCTTTGGTCGCCTTTGCTTTTGGCATCAAATACAAGAAGATCATCACCAAGAGCAGCGCGAAGCAGCTTATTGCCTGTGTTTTCTCCTGGGAGTTTTACAGTTTCAGGGGTTACATTCGAGTCTTTAATCCACTTTGAGTTAATTTTGGTGTATGTGTAAGATAGTGGTCCAGCTTCCTCCTTCTGAAGGTGGCTGTGCAGTCCTCCCAACGTTATTGATGAAAGAGATTGTCCTTCTCCCATTGTGGATTGTGGCTTCTCTGTCATAGGTTAATAGACCATATATGCATGGGTTTATTCTGGCAGCCTTAATCTAACCACTCTCTTGCGAGCACAGAGCAGTTGACTGTTTACGAATTACCTATGCCCCCGTCGTGTCATTTACTCCTGGAACAACTTTGTACGGTAAACAGAACAGTTTGCATAGATGTGGAAACTAAGGTCCAGAGAAGGAAAGGAATTCACCCAAGGTCACACAGTAAGGCAATGGTAGAGGCAGGACTAGAACACACAGGGCCCCCTTGTTGCCCAGGCCTGGGCTCTTCCCAGCATGCCACGTTCTGCCTCAGGTGTGAACGGGAGCACTGGGGACAGGAGGGGGGCAAGCCCTGACCTCTTTTCACAGACCTAGGTAGTGTGCATGCAGGGCTCTCTCCTACTGGAGAGGCGGCGTCCCGTTAGCTGTCAGAGGCTGTAGCCTGGTCCCCATGATAGAGCTGACACTAATGAGTGCTATGGCAAGTCAGGTAAGGCTGGCAGTCCCAGGCATTGGGGATAGGCTAAAGGGTCTGGGGCAAGTGCAGAGTGAAGGGCAGGGCATGTCCCTTTCCCTACCTTTTCTGGTTATTTCCAAAATCTACAGGGGCTTCATTGTTCCTCTAGCCCCAGAGAACCCTATGCTTCCATCTGCTTGACCATGATGCAAGATAAAAACAACCAGCTGCTTCATCCTGGTACCTTCTGAAGTCGGTCCACCTACAGTCACAGAAGACATTAGCTTCCAGACACTAGTCTACTTGCTGGCTCCTACTTTGCCAGTCTCTTCCCACCACAGCCTGCCTGTTCCCAGTAGAAAAGCAGAGGCTGGGCTGATGGCAGGGTCCAGTCCGGTGACCCCTCCAGCACCTTCCCCAGCAGTTCCTTCACCTCCGTCACTCTCACGACACCATCTGCCTCCCATTTTGCCACCACTCCCTGGTCCTCTCCTCGAAATGCAGTTCCCCCTTCCCAGCCAGAATTGCCTACTTTTCCTGAGGTGACATTCCTAGAACCCTGTAGTTTGACCCCGTGGGATCTTCCATTCTTTCAGCCCACGGGTATTTACTGAGGCCCACTCTGCGCCACACTCTGTTTCAGGCACCGCGCGATCCTCTGCTTTCTATCCGTTTGCACCGCCCCCACCCGCCGTATTCACTTCATTCCCCGTTCATTCAATAATTTCAATCTTTCAGCCGGTAACACAATAACTTTGGATCAAGCTATCACGCTCTCCTAGACGTGGGCTAGTGAACACCATAGAAGAAACCGAAATAACTAATTATCATAGAAATCTAAAGAGTTAATGCGCATTGAACACGTACTATGTGCTAGGCATTGTGCTCAGTAATCACCAAGCAGGGACTAACTCATCTAATGCAATAGCCTTCTTTTACTCATGTGCACTTTTTAGATGAAGAAAACTGAGGCACAGAGGTTTCATAACTTGCTCAGGGTCACGTAGCTAGGAATTAGGATCTCGTGTAAACTGAATGGGATTGCTGTACCTTCCTGGGGGGCATCCCAACTAGGCCTGTATTGACTTGCCTATTCTGTGTAGTTACTATTTCAAATCACGTCCAATATAAGCAAGCTTCCTTGAAACTCCCCCACTACTGCTCTGCCTCTCCTTGGGGACATTGATGTTGACCTCCCACAGCAGGTAGAGGTCTTCAGATATGACGTCATTAACTTCCCATAACAACAAACTCCCGGGCACCCATCCATCCTTCCCTCTTGCCTTGGTCCCTCCTCCCAGGCAAGGCTGACTCATCTTTAGGGGCTCCGGGTCCCGTCTCCCACACCTATCCAGGGCCTCCCACTCATCAGTTATCTTGCCTCCTGTATCTTCAACCTGATCAATTTTTTCCCCTTTCGCACATAAACAAGCTCACATCCTTCCATCTTCTAAAAGCAAACCCAAACTCCAGTGCTGCCTCTCACTACCATCTCTTTGCAGTCAAACTTCTGGAACAAGGAGGCTGCATATAGTCTCTCTTTCCTCACGGACCATTCTCTTGACTCCCTACTGCAGTCTGGTGGACACCCTCAACCCTGACCCTACTAGCCTTGGCCACATCCCCAGTGACTTCCCAGATCCACGTCTAGCTTGCTGGACTTCTGGGCAACATCATTCACATACACTCTTGGTAATACCATATTTCTTTTTTTTAATTTTTTAAACTTTATTTTCAGAGAGAGGGAAAAGGAGGGAGAAAGAGAGGGAGAGAAACATCAATGTGTGGTTGCCTTTCACATGCCCCCTACTGGGGACCTGGCCCACAACCCAGGCATGCGCCCTGACTGGCAATTGAACCTGCAACATTTTGGCTCACAGGACGGTACTCAGTCCACCAAGCAACACCAGCCAAGGCAGTAATACCATCTTTCATAAAACCCTGTGTCTCTCTCTGGCTGGTGTAGCTCAGTAGATTGAGCGTCAGCCTCCGAACCAAAGGGTCACTGGTTCAATTGACAGTCAGGGCACACGCCTGTGTTACAGGCCAGGTCCCCAGTAGGGGGTACTCGAGAGTCAACCACACATTGATGTTTCTCTCCCTCTCTTTGTCCCTCCCTTCCCCTCTCTCTAAAAATAAATAAATAAAATCTTAAAAACAAAAAAACCCTATGTCTTCCCTGGCTTTGGGGAGGGCCAGCTCCCCTGGCTCTAGTCTCACCTTGCTAATCCCTCACTCTTAGGGCTTTTGTGGGTACCTGGTGTCATCACCAACTAATCAATTCTATCTGCCAAATATATCCAGAATTCAACCACTTATCATCGCCTCCACTGCCTCCACCCTGGTCTGCGCCACCATCATCTGTCACCCGGATAACTATAGGAGCTTCCTTCCTGGTCTCACTACCTCCTCCCTTGCTGCTACAGCCCCCTCCGGGGGTGTCCAACCCAGGATCCGTGGGCCACATGTAGCCCAACACAGAATCGCGAATTTAGTTAAAACCTTTTTTATTTTTTTGCTCATCAGTGTTTGTTAGTGTTTGTGTGTTTAACGTATGGCCCAAAACAACTCTTCTTCTTCCAGTGTGGTCCAGAGACACCAAAAGGTTGGACACCCCTGTGACATTTCACTAAGAGCATGCCAGTCCTCAGCGCAAACCCCTGCAAAGGCTAAAGTCTTTAAAATTACTCATAAAGCCATACACCATCTGCCTCCCATGTCCCCCCTGACGCCCCTCTCCTACCGCTTTCCCTCACACTCATCCTGTTCCACCCCCCTCCCATGTTCCTTCACCCGTAATGTGCCCGTATACAATCTTCTCCTAAGACTGAAAACTATCGGGACCAAGGAGAAAGGCACCCAGCTGGGAGACCCCTTTAGTATGTCAAACACTACTTTCATTTTCCCGAAGGCCTATTTCTTTTGCGCCCAACCCAATGTCCAATGTCTGTCAATCCCAAAGCTGACTGGTGTGACCGAATATTTGGCAGCTGAGCAGAGGACACAGAGGACTAGCTCCGGTGATGAGAACAGGGCAACAGTGCCCCCTTCCCCTCAGAGTTATTTCAAGCCCACCGCTTGAGGACGTGCACACCTCCTCTCTTCCTGACACTGCCCCGCACCTGTGTTTCCCTGGGCTTCAGATTTGGAAACTGCCTCCTCCAAGTTGTGATGTTTGGTCTGCTTGGGCGAATCAAGGGCTCTGGGTGAAATGTGAATAGGGGGGAAGCAACCAGAGGCCCAAGGGAGTGAGGACGCCCACAAAGGAGGCGCTGGGAAAAAGGATACCTCCAAAGCAGGTCCGACAGTTGAGAATCGGGACTTTGCAAAGCAAGAAACCACAGCTCCAGGGAAATAGGACAGCCTAGCCAATCAAATGTGGGAAACTGAGGCTAGGAAGGAGAATGTACTTGCCCGACAAAGTCCCACAATGAGCCAGCCAACGGCAGCCATTTACGCAGACTTGGGACTAGAATAGGACGTCTGACATTCACACTGCTGATTTTTGTTGGAGATGTATAGAATGTCATGGAAGGTCATAGAACATCATGGAATATTATAGGAAGAATTGAGTTGAACTGTCAGAGCTGGAAGAGATCAAGGAGCTTGACCAGTCTTAACCCTCTCCTTGTGGAGATGGAGTGATGGGCTTGGCACGGGGAGGAAAGTGGACTGGTCAAGGTCATACTTCAAGTCCGCAGCAGAACTGGGGCCCGATCCCAGCCCTGGGAGCCATGTCGGTTCCTGTGCCCACCCGCCCCCGCAAGCAGAGCCAGCAGTCTTCCTCTTACCAGGTGAGCAGCTGGATCTTTTCAAGGCAGAAAGGACCCAGTAGAGCCGCAGAGAACACTCCTCCTGAACGCAAAAATGGCAGGCATTGTGCTCTAATCCCCCTCCCCCCGCATCTCCTCTCAATCTTTGTTTTTAGACATTCACAGAGTTTTATGGCTGGGCCTTCTGGATATTCTTGAACTAGTGGTAGAACTAGATTCTTTGTTGCCTCAGCTCACCTGGCCCTGGCAGCCATGAATGCCACTTAATGCCCTCAGCCTGGTAAGGCTCAGGCTGTGCTCCCCCGCCCCCCATTCCAGACACTGCAACTGGCAAGATTAATACAGGCCTCCTCCGTCCGCCCTCGGCCTTGAAACCTCCAGTCTGGGCTCAGACAAGGGTTGTTTTTTTTTGTTTTGTTTTTTTCCCTCGGTATCTACTTTTCAGGGACAGGGAAGTGCACAAAGCCTGGCTCACCATTAAAAGTTTGCGGGGGCCTCTGTAGACCTTCGGAATCCCGTCGAATTCCGTGAAAGTTGGGAAATTTGGGTGAGGGTCTAACTACGGAAACAGATCTCTCCATAGAAGAAAAGTGAAAGCAGCCCTGGACCGGGAGCCCAGGGTTTGGAATTCCAAATCTGCCCCTATCGCTGGCGGGCTGGGTGACCTTGGGGATGCACCTCCCCTTCTCTAGGCAGCCGCAGACCCTTTGGTAACGGGTGGAAGTTGGCCTAGATGGTCCCTAAAGGCCCTACTGTGCCCAAGAGGCGGACGAAGCTGGGGCGCGAGCGCTGCAATTGGCTTTCCTGGCAGGTGAGTCCTTCCTCTGAGCGGCCTGGGGGCGCGCGCTGCGGGGCCTTCTCTACGCCTAAGCTTGGGCCCGGCGAGGTTCCAAAGGGCTCTGCAGTCACCCCGGCTCCCCAGCCACTCCGCCCCGCCTCTCTCCGCCAGTCTGTCGCTTTGGAATAAACTGCCAGGTGGCGACCAGGGCGCCACAGCGCGATTGCATGGCGGCCACGGAAATGGGACGAATGCAAAACCGAAACCAGGGCTTCTGCGAGCCCCACCGGGGCGGGACAGGCCCGCGAGCTCGCGGTGTCCCCATACAGCAGCCTGCCTGGCGTGGGGGCGGGAGTGGGGAGTCCCTGCGAGGGGTTCTGCACCCTCTCCGCCCCCTGCCAACACCACGCTGAGGCTTATTTGCATTTAAAGAGATACGCACGGAGGAAAACAGAGGGCGGGGCGGGCACGCCTTCCCGTCTTGGCGATTGGGCCACACGCCTGCCAATCAGGGCGCGGACGCCCCACCCTGTGGCTGTGGAGTTTTGGGGGGGGGTGTTGCGGGGGTATGGGGGAGCTGCCCAGAGCCTGGGGAAGGGGAGCCAGTGCAGGAGGTGACTGGAGCCGCGGCGGCGGCAGAAGCAGCGGTGGCGGTGCTCTCAGCCACAGCAGCCGAGGCTCCAGCCTCGGCCAGGGCGGCGCAGCAGACAATAACCCGGCTGGAAAACGAACCGGGCCGGGTAAGCGTTGGGGGCAGCCTGGAGGCTCCGCCTGCCCGCGGTCCCGGTGCAGTCCCTCGTGCTCAGCTCTGGCCGCCTGGAGAGGAGCTCTAGGGCTGGGCCGGTCGGCGTCCAGGCCGCTCTCCGCCCCCCTTTGGAACCTGCTTCGAGGACTGTCCGGTGAGGGCCAGAGCAGAGTCCCCGGGGCGCGGGCCACCGAGACTGGGGGGTGGGGGAAGAGGGCGGGCAGGCGGGCGGGCTAGCCTGGGCCATGCCTCCGGGCTCTCGGGGGGCGGGGATGAGGCCCGCACGTGCTGCTGCGCGGTCCCAGGAGGGGAGCCGCCAGCCAGCACCCCCAGCGGTGCATTTGTAGGCCGGGAGCTCTGCAGCTTTGTTGTAGCACATTAGCTGGAACAGCTATGTTACGTGGGTATCGCTCACCCAGCAGCCCGGCAGCCGCCCCTCCCCTCCCCTCCTCTGCGCATCTCCTGCCTCTCCCCACTGCGGACGAAGGCAACGCAGTGGCCTAGGTCCGACGGACTGGGGTATCTAATCCACACTGTTCGCCTTCTCCCTGGGGGAGCACACTTGGGCCTGTAAGCTACCCACTTCCCTTCAGAACCTCGGCCTTGCGGCCCCAACCAGCCGCGCCCCCTGCTCCTGGGCCTCCGGGCGCATCTGGCGCCCGCCCCCGCGGACTGGCAGGGGTGTCTCTCTCGCAGGACCTTTGGTTACAGCTGCAGCTCAAGCTAGTCCTTGGGTTAGAACTGCAAGGCCGCTTTGTCTCCCCCCTCGCCGCGCCTCCTCTCCCCTCGGAGGGCACTGGCCGCGTTTTTCTCTCCAGCCTCCCGTTTAAAAATAGTGATAAGCACGACGCTGGGAGGGGGTTTCTGTGTCAGAGGCCGAGGGAGCAATTATTGTAGTAGGGAAAGCACCGTCTGAGTGTTGTGAGAGAGCTAGAGAAGCAGACAAACCCTCCAACTTCGCAGTTACTTAAAATACCCAGCCCGCCGGGCCGCTGTCATTGTCTGCTGCAGACATTTCTGACACTGGTGACCGCCCGACTTTGCCTATGCTCCCTGGGCGTCAGGGGCTGTGCCCACCACGCGCCACAGACCAGGGCCCGGTAGGCAGCTGTCCTGGCCCCGCACAGTCGGCCTCCTTTTTAACCAAGCTCTTCTTGGCCTGGGCCTCGAGGTCAAAGCGAGCTTTGTCCCGCACACAAACACCTCCCTCTGCGGCTCTGCCCTCCTGCTGCATCCGCGTGGGTATGGGCAGAGTGAAGGGCACAGCGTTGCTGGAATCCCCACCCCACACCTGGGGATTCCAGCAGAGCCCCCTCCCCCAGTGCGGCGCCCCTCGTTCGGCCCCGCCCACCGCTCACTCACTGCACCGTGGTGTGCCTCTGGCAATGGACTCCAGGCCTTTCTGAGGATCCGGACAGAGGGAGCAACCCAGGAGCTTGGCAGGCCCTTCTTGGACCTTTGACCAACCTCTGAGGGTGGAGAACCATTTGAGAGGAGACAGGGAGACCCAGTAAATCCCTCACTTGGGAAGGAGGCTCCCTGGGGCCTTTGGTGACACCCACAAGTACTGCAGACACCATCCTACACTCACCTCCTCCCACCTGGACCAGTGCCAACACAAACCCCCTAACTTGGCAGCTGGGCATCTCCAGCCCAGGGCTGGACCAGCCCTCTGCCCTGCCTCAAACCAACGGCCACCTAACACATCCACCCTATGTAACTCCCCTCCCCACACAGGGACCCACTCGCCCTACATGTCCCAGCTCTCTCTCCTCTCTGGCCCCAGCTCTGGGCCCTTCTCAGTGGCTGTCTCTTGCAACCCCCGATGACCTCTTCTTTCTCAGAACTCTTCCAGGCTGCCCGAGTCCCTTGGGCATTTGGGGGCTTATAGTATAATAGGAGGCAAACTATAATTCAGTTTCCCTGCCTCATTGTCTCCCTGATATCACGGATGTCTGAGTTCTCTCAGAGCCCCTCCGAAGGGTAAACGAAACCTGGAACTCGGGCATGAGCCACTCAAAGCCTAGCAACGCAGAGCAGTTAAGGAATGCTCCAGAAGGGCTTGCTTTCGTTGTAGAGCTTTCAGGAAGATCTTGACCTCGCCAACTTGCCCTTGTCCCGACCCATGCGAAAGTGATTAGAGAAATGATACTCAAGGCTCAGGTGTTTATGGACTATGCCTAATGAGGATGGAGAAGGGGGATGGGTTGACACTATGAGAAAGAAAGAAATCATGGTATCTCCCTTCAACAGCAAGCTCAATACCTAAACTGCCCAGACCCCGGACAGAACATACCTTTGGTTGCTGATTTGTGATCCTAGAGGCAAACCAGGGAGGGACGGAAGATTTCTATATGCCGGGGGCTCGTCCTGGGAAGCTTTCAAAAAGAAGAAGCATTTGGCTAGGCAAAGGGTTATGGTATAAGCAAAATTAGGAATGGAAGGGGGGTGGCTGGCAGGTCGGCGGAGCTGAGGCGACTGAGTATTCTCCGGTTGCGATTGTATGGCTCTGAGGTGGTTGGTGCCCAGCGGTGGGGGCTCCCAAATGCCAGGCTGTGGAATGGGGCTAGAGGATCATAGGGAAGGGTCCACTGAAGAATGGACATTAGGAGGTTTTGATCTGTGTGTGTAAATATGCCACAAAAATTTGGAGTTTTAGCAAGGGCTTTAGAGTGGGGTCTTAGGGGAGGATTAGAAGCCCCCCATAAGTCTGGCAGGTAAGAGGCCACCTTTGGATTTGGAAGCAGAACTGGGGGGTAGGCTATCTCTAGAGGGGCGCCGTACCACGTGAGCCTGCCTTCTGCCTTGATGGGGTTGGAGAGGGGGATGGCGAGAGCGTGGAGCCCGCATACCAACGTGGTGGAAGCTAGGTGCCCCTCAAGCCTCTGCTGACCCCCTTCCTTCCAACTGCCCAGACCTTCAGAGAGCACCAGTTGGGACTTCTGTGCTTAGATATGGGAACCCTGAGCCCTCGAAGGCAACAGGGACTTGCTTAAGGTCACACAGCATTCAGGAATAAGGGGATAGGCTGCTGCCTCCTGTGTAGTGGCTTTTTCCACTGTATCCCACTGTGTGCGTCGGCCTTCGCTCAACACACACCTCATTAACCAACCCCTCATCTCACCTCAGCCATTCCCCAAGGGTGAAGGGGTTCTGGGTTAGCTTGGGGGCCCCATCCAGGAGGCCCCCGTCCCCAACCATGACTCTTTTGTGCTTCTTGATCTTGGTCTGCAACCTGTCGGGGGCTGAAAGTTTCACAAGGAAGGGAGGTAGTTGGAAGATGCTGGCAGTTCGATGCTTGTCTCCTAGCATAGTGGAGCTGTGAAAAATTCCTCAAAAACTATTATATTTACACTCTAGAGAAGTATGTGTGTGGGGGTGTGGACACAGGAAACAGCTCAGCTCCGCTCGTCCAGGGGAATAAGGCCATGAGCGGAATGGTGACAAGCCTGGCAGGTCACTGGCTTGCATATTACAAAACCAAAGAGGAAGAAGGGGCTTCCACCCCCCTCACTTAGGCTACTCGAGGCTCGCAGAGGGCGTTCCCAGCGTCATTCCGTAAGTTCCCCTGCCTTGGAATCCTGTCCACGCAGATAAAATAGGTGATCGACATAAAGCTCCCAGAGGTAGCATTTCATAGCCTTCCTGTATCACTGCACCCATGTCGCGGCTAGGAAGTTCTTTCTCAGAGCTAATATGAGCCTCTCATGCTGTACCTAAATTGTGCGTGTGTGTGTGTGTGTGGGTATATATATATATATATATATATATATATGTGTGTGTGTGCGCGCACGCGCGTTGAGGGTGGAGTTGAGAGCAGCTGGCCACCATTGCTTTCCTCCTTAACAATCCATTGGCGATTTCATGGGTGTTAAACCGTCTCTCCAACCTCAGCTTCTGTCCTCCGATTTAAATAATCACAGAGCCTTTCCTCTCTTGTCCTCGACCTTATTTTTCAAACCTGTGTGTGTGTAAGTGTGTCTCTGGCAAGGGAGGGAGGGAGACCAGAACCACTGCAGAGGGGCAGGTGCCAGCCGGATGAGGGCGCACTGCTCACCCGCTTCCTCCCCTGTGGGGTTAGGAGATAACACGGACAATGGAGAAAACGGCTCAAGGGGTCTTGGTAGACGGAGAGGCAGACACGCCGATGCTGCGGGGGTCTTTGGACCCTTTGATCTGCATTTCTTGTTGTAGAGCCTTCATTGCTTTCATCTCCTAAAGGGTTTTTCCCCTGCTTACCTTCCAAGCAGGCACTCACCCCGCTTCTCCAGCCAGCACTCCTCAGCCTACCCCGTTAGGGGCTGCAGCTCTTCTCGGGGGAAGGAGAGCTTCTGTGGGCCTGTCGTGGTACCCGTCCTCTCTGGTCAAAGAGAAAATATTCACAGGCTACACCTAGTGCATTGTGAAAGAGGAAAATGTTGGGCAGAGTTGTGGGGTGCAGGCGTGAGGGGTGAGGCCGGGCCGCAGTGCATCTCGGTCCTACCCTGGTAGATTGGGCACAACGAGCCAGAGATCCAGGCCTGCCAGAGAAGCCTCGGACCCCCCAAGTCACATGCCCCCGCCGTGCCTCATGACTCAGCAGGCACTAGAAACGTGGGCTCAGGACTACCGTTCCCCCAGCTTCTGGCTAAACCTGGGGCAGGCGGGCCCCCTGATCCAATCTCTCATCTCTAGATGGGGAAACCGAGGCCCACGACAAAGAAAGGATTTGCCCAATTTCCATAAAAGCACAAAGCTCTGGGCCCCCAATTCAAGGCTTCTTCCTCTAAGCACCCTGATCCCGATACCCTCCCAAGCCTCAGTTTCCTTAGCCGGCCCCTCCTATAGCTTATGGTGTATATATGGGAGCAGACACATAGGAAAGTCAGGGGCCTGTGTTGTTCACTTGGCCTATTTTTTCCTCTGCAGGCTTCTCTCGGCTGCCTCATCACATCTGTTTCCCTGAGGTTAACTGCCCTCTTGTTCTTCATCTGAGCTGGGGTGGGCGGTGGGGGGTGGCGCCTGTCTCCTGGCTTCGCTCTCACCCTTGCTGTGTTAGTACTGACATAGCAGAAGCCTTACTATGCAGGCATGGCATCCGTCTCAGAAACATTCCTCTGTAAGGAGGCTTGGGAGCCTGAGAGGGGAGTGGCCAGTAAGTGGCCCTGAGTCCCTGTCCCAGACGAGCTGGGCAGGGACCCTCAGCAGCCTGAGGAGAAGCCTGGGGACACCAAGAAGAGTCCCCAGGAGAGCCCTTTTCTTGGGCGGGGGGGCGGGGATGACCGCATTTCCCAGACTGGAGAAGCCCCTGTGTCCCGGGGGCTGGGGAGCAGAGGAGTGAGGCTAGGAGACCTGGAGCGGGGCCTGCGGGGAGAGCCAGTCCTGAAGGTCAGGCAAAGGGGCTTGGCCCGGATCCTGTAGGCGACGAGGAGTAATCTGGTAAGCAGAAGAGCGACGCGCTGAAATCGGGGTTGTAAGAAAATCTGGCGAGAGTGCACAGGACGGACGAGATCTAAGGAGGTGGGCAGGGGGCGGGTTTCAGCTTTGCGGTATGGCGGCGGGGACCTGAGAGAGTACAGCTAAGAGTTTTGTGTCATCTTTAGAGGACATGGGGGAGAAGCTGGGGCGGAGAAGGTGGCTGCAGGAGGCCCCATCACAAGGGTCCTTCGTTTGAACATCTGCTCTGTATCTAGTGAGCAA
The DNA here is from genome assembly GCA_004026545.1 of Mormoops blainvillei. Lineage (NCBI taxonomy): Eukaryota > Metazoa > Chordata > Mammalia > Chiroptera > Mormoopidae > Mormoops > Mormoops blainvillei. The sequence continues at coordinate 60,746 of PVJD01007724.1, forward strand.
GTTGCCCTTTACATTTATCGTCTTAAATCCGTACCGCAGTCCTACATGGCAGGTCCCACATTCTTCATTTTACAGATAGGGCATTTGAGTGTCAGAGAGGTTAGGCCACTTTGTTAAACCCCGCAGCCTGAAAGGGGTAAAGCTGGCATTTGAGGTTCTGCGCTGACAAGCTTCAGTTGAACTGGAATTCAGTTGAAGCAAGGTCGTTTGAGCTCCTGTTCCGTGCTAGATGTCGTGAGTATAAGCTAAAGGAGGGTCCATCTCAATGAGATGAATGGACAGGCCGAGGCTTGTCACAGTGAATTACCCACGGCTGAGTATGTTATCAACTCAGTTGAGAGGTGTCTGGTGGGGGAGCAGGAACAGGGAAGGGAGGGCCCCAGTGGGGGTCTCTGAAGCCTCTAGAGTTGGTGCAATGCCCTCTTGAGAAGAGGTGCCCCTCAACAGAAAGGATGAAAATTAGGGGTGGTGGCAGGGGTAGGGGCTCTGCCAGCAGCTTCTACGATACCACCGAGAGGTACCGAGCTGGGCAGCCCTTCCTTTAGGCCCTGAACAAATGGCTTTGAGACTGGACCTTGTCTGTGGGCTTTCGAAATGGATGATTAAGTTTCTGATCTTGTCATGGGTCATTTTCTTTAAACAATAGCTCCAATTTTGCATCTTTGTCCCAGTTGGCAGATTTCTGTTTGAACCTTTTTTAAAAAATTTTTTTTGGCCCTTCAAACTTACCTCCCAAGGGAAATGAGAGTAGAGCAGCATGTCCCATGGTTTGGGAGTGGGGGCGGGGGTTGCCGACGAGGACAGCAGTCACAGGCTGGGTTGGCAGCCCTTGGATTCTGGTCAGTGGGCTTCTTGGAATGTGCTAGTTGGGGCCAAAACAGTGGCAGCCAGTGACAACTGGAAATACTTCAGAGAAGGTGCAGCTGGGCTAGGACAGAGGTGAGATGGGAGGGGGACATGAAGGCCCCCATGTGCTGGGCACCTGCACAGTCCTTTCTCTGTCTTCCTAGTGTGGCTGGGGGCCGGCGCAGTGCAGCACGATGTCATGGAATTGGGATTCAAGGGGCCTGGGAGCTGGTGTGGCTCTGTCAGTATCCCACTGTGTGATGACCTTAAGCAGATCTTTTCCCAAGCGCAGGCAGCTTCTTTCCCTGTGACAAGGAGTTACCATCCCCCACCACGGCAGCTCCTGAGAAGGGCGAATGCGGGGCGAGGGCCTGGGGAGCGCGCTATAAACCGGGAAATACCCTGAGTTGGGTGAAGGATGTCTGTTCATTTTCGTTGGGTTTGATATTAGTAGTTTTAGCCAAGGTTGAATTGGTGACCTTTCTGGCCTGGGCTAGAGGACCTGGCTGCTCGAAATTCCCAGATAGTCGGGAGCTGTTAGCCAGGAGCTGACTCAAGGCGACCCTTTGATTCTCTGAATATCGAAGTTCAGCGAAAACGGAAACTAAGGCCTCCTGTACACAGCTGCCCTCCTTTACTGTGTGGGGAAACTGAGGTCCAAAGTGGTTTGACAACTTATCCACAGAGCCCTGGAAAGGGCTCAACCCTGACTGAAGTAGTTTTGCTGCTAGAAAGTGTTCAACTCTAGTTTGAGTAAAACATTTCGAAAGTCATTGGCTGTGTCTCTGAGCCTCTGCTATCTAATGCATTGTATCTGGTACTTTATGCACATCGGTTTTGTTCATTACAATAGGTTTAAGGGGTAGGCATCTCATAGCCTCCCCTTTCAGCTGAGCAAACTGAAAGAACTTGCTGATGGCCCTCAGGTGGGCAGAGCTGTTTGCAGTGCAGCACTGGCTCACTCTCAGGGCTGGGGGGCCGCGAGGGGGCTCCCTTTCCGCACCGTTCCTTCCTCAGTCCACCGCCATACACGTGGTAGGATGGACCCAGAGTGGGCTCGCCCCCAGGAAAACTGCTGGGAGGAGTTCTGAGGACATGTGGCTGATTGAGGCCATGCTTCTGGAGCTACCACATAAATGCACACACTCCTTCCCTCAACTTAGCCTTCTCTGCTCAGCTGGGGCGGAATGTGCAAGGCTCAGGCTGTAGCTGCTGCCTCGGCACCAAGAAGGGTCCCTGAGGCAGATTTGTGGCGGGGCTTCTGCCTATGTTTTGATAGCTGCAGGGGGAACGAAGCAGCGCTGTCCTTGTAGCCAGCCTTCCACTGGTCCCACACCCTGCCGTGATAGCTGCAGCAAGTGGCCCTCACCTGGGGCCACAAACTAGCCCTAGAGGGTTCCCTTAATGCACCAGTCCACCTGACACTTGGACAGCCACACAGGTTGACAAACCTAAGGGTTGCTGGGCGCTTTGTTGGCAGGAACCATGACAGGACACAGACCCAACCAGGGAGAGATACAGAGTCTCTCCCTTCTTGTCCCCTTTGCCTTCTGGCACACTTGGCTCTCCTGGCCAGTGAACTCTGTGGCCCCAAGTAAAGCCCATTGGGGAAGGGCAGCGCTGGGACCCAGAGGGGTAGCGAGGCAAGTAGAGAAGGGACCTGGGCCAACAGTGGCTCGGTGGGGCTGGCTGGGTTAGGGGCTACCAGCTGTGGATTCTCACTGCTCCCTACTAATGCTCCTGTCTTGTGGGGAGGGAGTACATGGCCCTGGGAGGGTTAAGCAGGAAGGTGGGAGGTGGCACTGTTCCCAGGGTGGTTCTGGCCAACAAATATGACCTTGGGCCTCGCAGGGAAGAAAGCCTCAAGCTAGAGGGAGACAAGCGCAGTCCCAGGACACAATCCCGCCTCGTTCACCCACGGCCGCCACACAATCGGAGGCCAATTGAAACTGCCCTCAGGAGAGGACTGTGTATAAATCCACACACGCGTCTTTAAAATCCCCTGGCACCTCGCTCCTCCTCAGTGTGGGCCAGGACAGCTGGTCCCTTGGGCTCTCCCGAATGAGTGGCCTTGTACACACGGTCTGCTACTTCCCAAGTACCTGGGACCTGACCAAGAAGGCGGTAATAATAACAGGCCAGTCTTTCTCATTTGCACTGTGCTTTACAGTTTACAAAGTGCTTTCGGTGCCCGTTACCCCACATAAACCCTGCACCGTTACAGTGGACTGGGTAGACAGGGGTGGATAAAAGAGCTGTTTGACCTCCACAGAGGACCGCCGTGCCTGTTCTGGGTCCCACATCCGTGGCCCATGGCTCCTTCAAAACACGTCGCAGATGCCTGTGGCAGGGACGGGGACAATACAGAGAGCAGTGGGCTGGCCTCTACGCCAATGGAACAAGGAGAAAGGGCAACAGAAGGCCCGAAGGGACTGACCCACAGGCCCAAACCCAGCAGGACAGTTCAGCCTTCGATTCAGGAGGAAATCTAGGCCCGTATGATTTTTCACCTGGCCCTTCGTCTTCCTTGATGCCAATTCATACTTGCTAGTGTCACCTGTCCCTGTCCCTAAATCGCTACCATCATTACTCACTCCTGCCTGACAAGACTCGGATTGCATGCCTCCTCCTCCAGGTGGCTTTTCTGAGCCCAAGGGGATGCTTTTTGCCTTTCAGATTTTTCCTGAGATATGATAACAAGGTATGAAGAATGATGACCCTCCACCGAAGCTGAAGCAATAATGGGGGCAGGGCTCCTTTAAGGAAGAAAGAAGCTTTGTTGTGCTTTCAGATTGTTCCATAGAGAACTGTCTCCCCGTGAGCCTAGGAGCTTCCCAAAATCAAGGGCTAAGGGGTCCCCCTTCTTGTCCCGCCTTGCATCACTGCGCTCAATGTCTGTCCCTTACCAAATGTTAGGAGAGGGCTGTCTCGTGAAATCCCCAGAGGGGATTACAGTTTCACAAACAACGGCACTACTGCCCCCTCACGTCTCTCATGCCCACACCATAATGACAATACTGTCAGTAATTTCAGGGCTGAGGTAAAAACATCTGTGCCTTGGAGAGTGGGGGCGGGTGTTCGAATACTAACCCTATTCCCATCAGACCCCGGGGTCAGGACTCTGAGTGGGGGGGTGGTGTGTGAGTGATTGTGTATTTGCGGGATGGGGGTGGCACAGTCTACTGGGGCTGTCTCTTGCAGGGCTAAGCTGGAACGATGTCACGTAAAAACATGTCACACGGGAAAAATACCCTAACCCGGGCAGATGGCAGTGCAAATCTCTGCAGAGAGGGGATCACATGAGGTTTTCCTCCCTTTTATTTTCTAGATAACCAGCCATTATTTTCCTCCAAATGTAATACCCAGCCCTGCAGAGCGCTCCTGGCGGACGCCTGCCCCGCACTGACGCTTCAAATATCAAGCCAAGCAAGGCTCGATGCACAAAATTAATGTTTGCGAAACAGGACCGGGGCTCCAGGAGGGTTCCTCTAATAAGGTCAGAGGCCAGAGTGTAGCTGACAGGCTCTCTCCACGCCCCCGGGCTGCTCCATTGTCTCCCGCTGGAGGTGAACGCCGGACTTTTATTGTGGCGGCCGGGGATCACAGGGCTGATGTGCTGGCTACCTCTCTCTCTGGCTCCCAGCAGCTGTTTTGCCTCCCTGGCCTTATCCTACCTCCCTGTCTGCTGGTGGCTACTCTACAGAGAAGGGACATAGAGGTAAGGGACTTTCCAGGGAAGCGTTGCTAGGTTTTAGCAGGCTGCTCGCTGATCCAGTCACGGACCAGCTGTGGTGCCTGGGATAAATACAGCAGCCCTAGGAGAGGGGCGGGTAGCTTTCTTTCACTGCTTTTTAGTCCATCTCTTGTGGCATTTGGACGTTTGGGGGACTGTGAACCTAGACCAGAAGGGCGTGCCTTGTGCCAGGTTTGTTTATTTAAACACATGTTCAGAGCCTAACTCCCAGGCCAGGAACATGAATCAAGTGGAGTTCCGCCTTCAAGGGGTTCCCTCTGTAGATGCGGAGTGCAATGGGGGCCGGAATAATGAGGGGAGTGGAGAAGAAAGTCTGCCTCATGGTTCTGAAGTAGAACCTGGCGGTTCCAGTGGCCAAAGGCCACGTTCAAATCTCTTCCCAGCAGGACACTCAATAGAGTCTGACCTACACATCGCCCACACATAGCCACTGTGGGGGAGGTATTGCTCGGCCTCTTGGACTGAGGATACGAAACCCAGAGAGTTCCTTGCTCCAAGGCCACCACGTACTCTTCGCAGATCCTGGAGTGCAGCTCTGGAACGTGGGTCTGTGAGGCCCCTGCGCTGGGTTTCTGAAGGTCCCAGGGCACGGTCCTGCCAGCAGTTTAAGGGGGCCTGTGGGGAGGAGGTGAAAGTTCAGCTATGCTTCTCTTTCCTTCCCCAGGCGAAGTGTCAGGGAGAGTCCGGGCTGAAGTGAACTCGAGGCCGGGACCCTGCAGAGCTCAGTGAGGACTCCAGGGGCTGTTTTGCTAGATGCTTTTCAAAAGTTCTGTGCCGTCAGAGCTGACCTCCCTCCTGCCTTTCCTGCCTCTCCTGCCTCTCCCTAACCTCCCCCCTCTGATAGCCGCTCCCACGTCGAATAGCACCACCGGGCCTCTCTCACATCTGCAGTTCCCCTGCCCAGTGCCTGGGGTAGGGGTGACGGCTGCCTGTTGCTCAGTGTAGGGTTTCGCTGCCTTGGGGCCCAGAGGAGGCCGGCCCAGCAAGCCAAGCATATGGACTCCATTAAGGTTTTCCCCTACATTTTCTCTTTCTCTCTGGCTCCCCTGAAGCCTGAAACCACAGACACCTGTGAAAACAAACCCTGCCTGGCTGCTTGCTCACCAGTCCTGTCTCTCTGTCTTTATCTCTCTCATCTCCTCCAGACCCACTGTGATGCTTCCTGACTGATGACGTCATAACAGTGCCCAGAAGCCAGAGCGCTGCATTTCCAGCTGAACGCACCTGAGTTGTCCCCGTCACCATGGAGACCCGAAAAGATGAAGCTGCTCAGACCAAGGGAGCGGCGGCCTCTGTGGATACCCAGGACCAAGGGGCAGAGAAAGGAGCCCAGAATAAGGCAGCTGAGACGACAGAAGGGCCAGCGTCAGAGCCACCGTCGTCCGGCCCAGGTAGGCTGAAGAAAACTGCCATGAAACTCTTTGGTGGCAAGAAGGGCATCTGTACCCTGCCTAGTTTCTTTGGAGGGGGACGGAGCAAAGGTTCCGGGAAAGGCAGCTCCAAGAAGGGCCTTAGCAAGAGCAAGACCCACGATGGCCTGAGCGAAGCAGCCCGTAGCCATGAAGACATTGCGAGCGAAGGAACCGGCCTCTCCTTACCTCTGCCTGAGTCACCCTGCCAGCTTCCCAGTTCCCAGAGTGCCCACGGGGCTTTGGAGACAGGCTCCAAACACAAGACGTCTGCGGCGGGAGCCGTAGAAAAACCTGGGGCTGAGAAGGTTTCCTCTGTGCCCAAGCCAAAGAAAGGCCTGAAAGGTTTCTTCAGCAGTATTCGCCGTCACCGGAAGAACAAGGTTTCTGGTGCTGAGCAAAGGGAGCCAGGGGCCAAGGGGCCAGAGGAGGCCAGAGCCAGGCCTCGTGAGCTCGTGAGCTCAGTCCTCCCGTCCCAGGGTGAGGAAACCCTTCAAGACCCGAGAAAGGAAAATGCCAAACCCCAAGATGTCCCTGGGCCAAAAGTTTCTTCGCCCTCAGAGCCTTCTCTAGCAGCCACCACCGAGAAGACAGCCTGTAAAGATCCAGAAAAACCCGTGGGCGTCTCTGCCTCAGCACTCCTGCAGCCCAGTCCTGCCCCTGAAGCCAGTGGCCCAGAGGAGCCCCAGAGCCCAGAAACAGGGGAGAAGGTGGTGGCAGGAGAGGTAAATCCACCCAATGGCCCTGTGGGGGACCAACTGAGCCTCCTGTTTGGAGATGTCACGTCTCTGAAAAGTTTCGACTCCCTGACAGGATGTGGTGACATTATAGCAGAGCAGGACATGGACAGTATGACAGACAGCATGGCCTCTGGAGGCCAGAGGGCCAACCGAGATGGGACCAAGCGAAGTTCCTGCCTGGTCACCTACCAAGGAGGAGGGGAGGAGATGGCCTTGCCAGACGATGATGATGAGGAAGAAGAGGAGGACGAGGAGGTGGAATTAGAGGAGGAAGAAGAGGAAGTCAAGGCGGAAGAAGATGACGACTTAGAATATCTGTGGGCAAGTGCTCAGATGTACCCAAGACCCAACCTGAACCTGGGCTACCAGCCCACCGCCTCACCAGGCCACCAGGGCTACGTGCTCTTTGACCCAGTTCGGTCTTATCCTGGCCTGGTTCCTGGAGACCTTTTGACTCCTCAGAGCGACCAGCAAGAGTCTGCCCCCAACAGTGACGAGGGATATTATGACTCGACCACGCCTGGCTTTGAGGATGATTCGGGGGAGGCCCTGGGCCTTGTCCGCAGGGACTGCCTGCCCCGAGACAGCTACAGCGGAGATGCCCTCTACGAATTCTATGAGCCAGACGACAGTCTCGAGGACTCCCCACCCGGGGATGACTGCCTTTATGACCTGCACGGTCGCAGCTCTGAGATATTTGACCCTTTCTTGAACATTGAGCCCTTTTCTTCCTCTCGGCCACCTGGGGCGATGGAGACAGAAGAAGAACGGCTGGTGACCATCCAGAAGCAGTTGCTGTATTGGGAACTTCGGCGGGAGCAGCTTGAGGCCCGAGAGGCCCGGGAGGCACGTGCCCGAGAGGCTAACGCCAGGGAGGTGTATGCGCAAGAAGCTCATGCCAGGGACGCTCATGCCCGAGAGGCCCACACGCAGGAAGCTCACGTCAGAGAGACCCGAGGCCGAGAGGCCTATGCCAGGGAGGCTTGTACCCGAGAGGCCTGTGCCAGGGAGGCCCAGGCCAGAGAGGCTCGTGCTCGAGAGGCCCAGATCCGAGAGGTCCAGGCGTGGCCAGAGAAGCCCATCATGGAGTATCAGAGGAGACCCTTAGGCCCATCAGTGATGGGCCTGGTGGCAGGGACACCGGGGGCCTCTCAGACTTCACACCGAGGAACCACGTCAGCCTTCCCTGCCACTGCGAGCAGCGAGCCGGACTGGAGGGACTTCCGTCCTCTGGAGAAGCGCTTCGAGGGAACCTGCTCCAAGAAGGATCAAAGTACCTGCCTGATGCAGCTTTTCCAGAGCGACGCTATGTTTGAGCCAGACATGCAAGAAGCAAATTTTGGAGGATCTCCCAGGAGGGCCTACCCTACTTACTCACCCCCTGAAGAGCCGGAGGAGGAGGAGGTCGAGAAGGAAGGGAACGCCACTGTGAGCTTCTCGCAAGCCCTCGTGGAGTTCACCAGCAATGGGAACCTCTTCTCTAGCATGTCCTGTAGCTCCGACTCTGACTCCTCCTTCACGCAAAACCTCCCCGAGCTGCCCCCCATGGTGACCTTCGACATTGCTGATGTGGAACGGGAGGGCGAAGGCAAATGTGAAGAGAATCCGGAATTCCACAACGATGAGGACCTTGCGGCCTCTTTGGAAGCTTTTGAGCTGGGCTACTACCAGAAACACGCCTTGAACAACTACCGCAGCCGATTCTACCAAGGCCTGCCCTGGGGGGTGAGCAGTCTTCCTCGATACTTGGGACTGCCTGGCATGCACCCGCGTCCTCCGCCCGCTGCCATGGCCCTCAACAGGAGAAGCCGCTCCCTTGACACCGCGGAGACCCTGGAGCTGGAGCTGTCCAATTCCCACCTGGCCCAGGGCTACATGGAGTCCGACGAGCTTCAGCCTCAGCAGGAAGATTCAGATGAAGAAGACGAGGAAGAATGGGGCCGAGACAGTCCCTTGTCCCTCTATACTGAACCTCCAGGGGCCTATGACTGGCCCGCCTGGGCTCCCTGTCCTCTCCCAGTGGGGACAGGCCCTTCCTGGGTCAGTAGCAGTCAGCCGGATGGGCCTTCCGGCCAGCCTCCGTACGGGCAGGCACCCTGCTGCCTGCCGCCTGTGGCTATGTCAGCATCGCTGTCAGTACCGGGGCCAGAGCCGCGGGCACCTGGGGAACCCGGGCCTCAGCTGGCTCGGCCTTCGCACCTACCGCTCCCCATAGGCCCTTGTTATAACCTCCAGCCACAGGCCTCCCAGAGCGCGAGGGCCAGGCCTCGAGATCCGCTGCTGCCTGCCGATGAGCCCAGTTGCTCCTCCAGTTCTGGAGGCTTCAGCCCCAGCCCTCTGCCCCAGGCCAAGCCTGTGGGCATCACCCACGGCATCCCTCAGCTGCCCAGGGTCCGACCTGAGCTTCCACAGCCTCAGCCCATTCACTATGGGGCTTCCAGCCTCGACCTGTCAAAGGAGAGGGCTGAGCAAGGTGCCTCTCTCCCCACCAGCTACTCCTCCACTGCCGGGAAAGGGAGCCTAGCCGAGTAGTCGTCACCAATGCTGGAGCAGGGGCATGGGGCCTGAGCATGTGAATAGGGATCAGGGGTTGGGCAGAGGGATTGGGGGGTGGGGGTTGCTGTTTAACTTGAAAATCTTTGGGGCCAAGGAAAGCTCCTACGAGTTTTCGCCTTTGCTTTCCCACTTCCCTCTTCTGCCGTCTGTGGCCACATTCAGCTCGAGTACATCTGCCCCGGGAGGCTGCTGCCGCTGCGCTCCGGTTTTTGCTTTCGGGGTTTCTTCTTGTGACCCATGCAGGGCTCGGGATGCTGTAATTTTGTGCCTATTCCAGTTGCCAAGTTAGCGGTTATATATAGAGCATGCATCCTTGACACAGGCTGAACCCTTAGCGCCCCTGCCACCGCACCGCCCCAGCCAACGATGAGCCCCAGGTGAACGGCCGGGTCTGCACTGCCTCCCACGTGGGGACAGGGGGCTTGTTTGCTGTTAGCAATGTGAAATTATGGTGCAGATCCTCCCCACCCCCACTCCGTCCCGTCTTGGCGTAGCTGCCACCATTACATCAGATGACTATAATCTATTTGTCCCAGCTAGCTGTCCTTAGAGAGGATCAAGTACCATGTATCTCACCGCCTACTGCTGTGGACTTTGGCATCATAACCAGATGGGGGCCTTTTAACCTGGCCTGCCATAGCTTGGGTTGAAGACAAAAATGCTAATCCCCTTAATGGAGTGATCAAATTAATCCAGTTCCAGTTACAAACGGAAGACGAAATAGGGTTCTATCACAGACACTGCCATGAGCCTTGAGCTCTGGAATGATAGGATTTTTTTTTTCTCTCCCTTTTCCTCTCTCAGGCTTGTGACTTCCCGAGTTACAGGTGCTTCTGACTTTTGGTTCTTTTTTTCCTCCAAAGGAAATTTTCATAATCTCATCACAAAGAATACATTCTTTTCATTGAGATACAAGAGAAGCGGCCTAAATTAGGCTTGGCTATAGGGGTTGGGGGTTTTTGCAGGCTCCAGGGCAAAGGATGGGAGGTCCATTTGTCTGAGGCAACAGGAGAGAGGATTTCAGATTTTGCAGAACCCGAGGCAACCCAGCTTCTTAGAAGGGAAAATTGCTTCCCCTGCCAAAAAAAAAAGAAAGAAAAATTCCTTATACCTTGCCCACCCCTTCATTTGGGTGCTGTAAAGAAGCCCCAGACTGTCACTCCCAACGGACGGGATACCAAAGGCATCCAGGGTGCCCTTCTGGGCTCTAGAAGGTTTCACTTTGCCATTAGCCAGGCCTTTAGCATCATCAAAGGACAAGGCTTCTTGAGAGGGAAGACTGTGACCTGCCCTCACTCTGCCAAGCGTCAGGATGCTGATTTCCATGGCAGCTGTAGCTCTTACAGAATGAATGGCACCCTCCTTTCTCCTGCATCCACACAGCTCTAATGGTAAACTAGCTTGGACATACTGGTGGGGGAAAGTTGCTGTCAGGAAGACATTACAATGGGCTAATCTTTCCAGGCTTGGCCTCTCATCAGTCACCAATGCGAGAGGGTTCCTTTCAAATTTCTTTATTGGGAATAGCAAATGGAATTTTTTTTTTTTTTTGCCTGGATGTGTTGACCCAGACAAATGATGATCCTTGCACACCCCCCACGGCCACTCCTGTCCTTGCCCCCGCCCCCACCCATCTTCTTGCCTGTTAAGAGAGGAGGTCAACAGGGCTCCTGCCGTTCCTGAGATACGACCTTTAGGCTTGGGAATGGATGCTGTTGGCCTCCTGAGTCACAGAGGTGACTTTGTGGGCAAAGTGCCCCTTGACCGAGGTTATGTTCATACTGGTCTTGGTCGCCCTTTCTCAGATGGGGGTTGGCCCAGTGCTCCTCCCCTCAAAATCAGACTCGGCTGGTAAAAGCTGTAACCCTGGGAGCATCACATAAGTTTGCATGGTACCAGCACCGCCAGTCAAGGGACCCACACCAGCTCCCAGGCCGACTTGGCCTGCCTCATGAAGAAATGTGTCAGTCATGGTGCTGGAGAATGAAATAGGGTGAGGAGGGCCCTCCTCACACCAAGCACAGCATTCCAGGAGGGAAGCGCCCAACTGCCATCCTTCTGCCCTCTCACCAAAGTTGCCCTGGGAGGGTGGGGCTGACAATTGGCCTGGCCGTTTGGCAGGAAGTAAACACTCACCAGATGCCTTTACAACGGGAGAACCCACCACTTGCCTCCTCTGTCTCTGCTTGTCCTTTAGGGCAGCTCAGGCTCCTGTCTGGATGTGGGCTGTGGCCGCCACGGCAGGCCACAGAGCCATCACCAGCCTCCAGAGCTCACTGGGCCACCAGCCTGTCTGGGAAGAGAAAAAGTAGGTGGTCAGCCTCTGGGCTGAGAGCTGCCCTCAGTGGCAAGAGGGCAGCAAGAGGTACTGCCTCTGAAGGGAGAGGCCATGGCCCTGACGTGCTTCGCTGGCCTTTGGAAGGTTGCGTACCCCAGAGTAGGGCCTAGGACTGAGTAGCGGCTTATGGTTTGGACGACATGGCTGCCTGCAAGCCCTTTCGCTGTGCCTGGCCAGCCCAGGAACAGGACCCTCGCCACCAGAAGTGGTGCAGTCAGGGTGCATGGCTGCAGAAGGAGACTCCTTTAGAGTCTCGCTCGGGATCCAAGCAGCTCCTGGCCGAACCCCAGCTGCAGCCTAGAAGAGGGAGAAAGACCTGCCTAGGGAAATGTGACGGCAGTGCAGGGCGACACTGGGACAGCCAGCCAAGCTCCAGGCCTCTTCCCAAACATGGGCCAGGGCTTGCTTGGCTGACGCCAAATACGCACAGGATAAAGGTGTTGATGTCAAGTCCCCGCCTCCTAGGCTGTGACCAGGCGAACACCATGTCTGCTTTGCAAAGGTCTTGGGATACTGCTTTTGGATGTGACTTCAAGGCAAGATATGACTTGAGACGAGGTGGCTGCCCTCGTCTTTGTGCCCAGCAGGCTTATCTAGTGCCAGACAGCTCTGAACCTGAGAATTCCCAAATGAGGCCGGTCCTTGGGGGCCCAGTGACTGGATAGAAAAGACCACCTAGGAGGCCTGTCCCAGGGCCACCAGTTTCTTGGTGCTTTAGCGCCTTCAAGGAAGCCCTGCCTTGCGGCCCAGATAGGGCCTGCTCTGCCCATTTGGACTCAGCTTGGGCACCAGTTCATGAGCCCCCTGGGCCAAAGGCTTCAGTCAACACCAGTCTCCCTCCTCTGTACTGTACCAAGGAGGGAAGTAGCTTCTCACACCCAGGGTGCGTTTCCCTTATCCTGCTGCCAGCGACTTTCCCACCCTTGCCAGTGACACCATCCTACCTGCCCTTGGCCCCCCGGGCCCAGTTGCTAGAGGGAGGCACGGGGTGGGGGCGGGGGTCAGCAGGGAGACTTCAAGTTTACCCATGTGTATGTTGCATCCAAGTTGTTTTTAATATATATATATATATATCAAAAGTCAATTATCTATTTTTGTATTGTTTGCATTTTATATTCATGGAAAACAATGTTTATCAATTGTTCTTTTCTGATATATTTTATTTTTAAGCGGTGCTGTTTACAGTTTTAAACAAAACAAAGATGACACAAAACTTGCTGCTGCTTGTGCAGAGGGCTGGCATCTCAGCTGCCCAGGGCCCTCACTCTTGCCCCTCTCACCAGCCCTGATGTATTGCCCTGTCCACCCCCCTCTCCATGGTAGGGACAGCAGAAGGTGCCCAGGTACTTAGACAAATGCCAGGTAACTCAGGCATGTGGAACCTGGTAGACAGCGTGTCGTGTTACGGCTTTTTTTTTTTCGTTTGGACCTTGCCCCTTCCCTGTTTGTAGACCTCTGGAAGGACTCATGTCTCTCTCTCTCTCTCTCTCTCTCTCTCTCTCTCTCTCTCTCTCTCTCTCTCTCTCTCTCTTCCTTATGTTCTGTGCTTTTGTTTTGAAACCAGAGTGCCCATGTTGTGCTACTTGTCGTGTTGAGTTTCTCCAAAGGAACATTGTGGGGACAGGGACATTCTCCACCCATTGGGGAGGGCAGAGGGTTTCAACCATGCCCTGTCTCCCCAAGAAGTTGCGGGAGACAGACAGCAGGGATGCTTGAACCATCGGGAATTAGCCATCTTACTGAGGAAACCCTTGCGTGGGACTTAACCAGGAGCTCAGTTGATTGGGACATTCACCCAGAAGAGACATTGGGGACCTCCTTGACCCCTCATGCTGCTTTGGGGGAATCTCTCCCCCTACCACCATTCTCGCTCCCCTGCCCTGCTCCAGCTCACACGTGGATGGTACTTTGGGAAACAGTGACTGTCAGGGCGACGGCTTACTGGCCTGATCCCCACGTTTTCATCCTGTAGTCACTCCGAAGAAGAAAACCCACATGGCGTGTATATGTATAAGGGTCGGGCTTACCGAGAGGCAGGGCTTTAACTATTCTTCCTGTTTCCTATTGGTGCTTATTTTCCCTGCTGTATACGGGGGGTCGGGGTGGGAGGGGAGAAACCAGGAATGTATATTTAGATCCTGTTAAATAAAAGGGCTGGGGGACAGAGGGAAGAAATTAGGAACTGCAGTACATCCCAACCCCAGGTATAAAAGTTCTTTCTCTCCCAGTGCAGAAAGGGGAGCATGGCCCCTGGATGTGCCCTCGCTTCCCCTTCTCTGTTCCTGAGACGTCACGGAGTCGCCTGGATTGTGACCTCTCCAATCCTAGTTCTCACTGACATCTGGATATCTTGATGCACTTCCTGTTTGTAACAACATATGTTTCTTTTGCTGAATGCTAATAAACTGGGTTCAAGAGGGACCCCCAGTCACTAAAGTGCATTCTTGTGGTTTGTTCCACGGCAGCGTGCCTGTGAGCCAGAGTTTCTGGGTTTGCCCTTAAAGGGAAATGGACACAGCGGGGAGGTGGACTTCCTACTGATGGCTCCCTCAGAAGGATGTGTCTAACAGTGGGACTCCCAGGCCAAGCTGCGGGAATGGCATCCATCCTTCACCCAGGCCTATGGGCAGAGACGAGATGCCATCCAGGCAGCTGCCGGCCTCACCTATCCAGCTGCGGGGCCGAGCGGGGAGCATGTGGCTTCTGTCCCCTGTAGGGCAGCTCATCTGCCAGGCAGCAGAGGTGCACCACGGGAATGACCCCGTCACCTTGGGGTTGTGTCCTGATTTCCCAGCCTGTCGTAGCTTAGGCAGCAATCACTTGTCCCTTCCTATGATCCACGTGAAGTCCTACCTGTGCCACCAACCAGGAGAAGGCGATCATGCTAACGGCCTTGGTTTCTCTAATGCAGACTCTTACCCTTGGCCCCTGACAAGCGAGGGGGGTCTGACGCCAGATGGTGGGCTTCTTTGAGTCCCATCCAATTGCCTTGTCCAAGCCGGGGGGCCTGAAATAACAGCTGCTTGAAAGTGCTAAGGACGGTGTTGCCGCAGGCGAAATGGGAGGGCTGCCTGGGGCTCCTTCCTGGACTAGCAGAGAAGCTTCGTGGCCCCCAGAAACTTCATGAGTCAAGCAAAGCCAAAATAAAGTAAAAGAGTAAGAGAGGAAAGAGGGAATCTCTTGGGAGGGGTTTTGATAATGGACAGGAATTGAATTCTGTGCCCTGGGCTGCTGTGCAGGGGAGGAAGATGAGGGTCAGGTTTGCTGCAGGAGGTTTTGAAGCAACACCTTCTTGGAGGTCTTATATCCATTGGAAATTCACAGGGGTTGTGGAGTCAGGGAGGCATGGCTTTATGCCCTAATTTTTGCTCCTTATTGGTCAGTTGGGACTTGGACAAATCCTTTCTCTTTCTGAGTTTCAGTTTCTCCATCCATAATATGTGGGTGCCATGGACTAGACTAGTTTACATAAGCAAGCCGGGAAATGGGCTACCTCGGACCCACAGAACTTTTCCAGCTACCTCAGTCCAGCGCTCCCCACTCTCATTCGGACTCCCTTGGCCTGGGGTGGAGTTCTTTTCTGCGGTGCCCCACATGACTGATGCGTTGGACCCGCTGGGCAAGGTGAGGAGTGAGAGCTCCCTGAGATGCTGTGATTGATGGTGGCCCGCGCTGGGGCCGCCTGGGGAGTCCTTTGCCTACTGGAAGAGGGCCTTGGTGGAGGGAACCTCTTCAGATCTTCCTCCAATCCTCAAGGGAACCATCATGGTCAGCCCAACTGCTGGCGCACCTTGGGGCCGGGGTTGCACCTAGCCAGTTGGCTGCCTTAGCTCCTGGTGTCTGTGAGAGCAGATATGTAAAGCCACCAGATAAGAGACCTTTGTGCAAGCCTTTGCAAGGGGCGGTGAGCAAGCTGCTGCCTCCCATTGCCCCCGTCTTGACTGGGCTCAGAACCTTACTGACCGCGTTTTTTTCTCCCTGTGGAATTCCTAGACCTAGGTGGGGCCGCAGGGTTTCTGCAAGCAAGACCTAGTCAATAGGAACAAGTGATCTGAGGGTGTCACTTTGAAGTCAGCAGTCTCCACTATCATCTGAAAGGGCCCTGAAACAAGTGACCAAAGCTGATGGTTTTATCCCCACTTTATGAAGGAGGAAACAAGGCATGGAGAAGCGAAATGACTTGCTCGCGGTCACATGGAACACTGACTGCAGGTCAGAGTGAGAAAGAGGGTGGGCAGGCTGGGATGGAAGATGTGATGGAAGGGAAAGCTTATTGCTGATAATCCTCTGAGTGCAGAATGAATAATGTCATTGCTACGTGCCAGGCGCTAGGCTCTTTAACTACATTAGCTTCTGCCATTCTTAACTCTGTGAGGTTCACATTGCTGTTGCCTGCATCTTCGGATGCGAAAACTGTGCCTCAGTAAGATTCAGACCCTTTTGCCGAAGTTCACAGCCAGATCACTGGACTCGAAATCTCCTGCTTTTCCCATTGCCCTTGAGTGAGGCTGCTGGTTGGATGTACATTAGCGGTGCTCGGCTGTGAATCCCAGCAACGCCCCCGAGCAGCAGGCCCAAAGTCAGAGCATCTTAAAGCTCCGCCTCCGTATCCTACCGGGCCCAGACTAGCCTCCCAGCTCCAGGGCCTTCATAAGCGCAGGGAGGGACTGCCTTTACCCACTTCTACCTCCAGCCTTGGATCTCGGGCAGTTGTTCCCAGCCAGGTGGGCCCTACCCTTCTCCCACTTAAACCTGCTAATAAGTGGCCTGGGAAAGATGATGAATAGCAGGGTGAGTCAATAGACGTGAGCACTTAAATGCCTGAAGAACGGGTCTCCTGCCACTCAGACTTTCACCGTCAATTGGAGCACCGCCTCATGAAGAGTTACTTAATTGTAAATCACTTAATAGCCACAGTGGGAAACGGGCTCATTCTCTTGGAGAATAATTGCTGTCTGACGGGCTCTTGAAGGCTGCTCTCCTCTGCTCCTTCGGTTTCCCTCCTGCTTTTCCACTATCCCCCTTCGGACACCTGCGCGCATTTCCTATGTGCTTCTCCCAGCCCATGTGGCACCTCGCGAGGCTTCCTAAGGGATCCCGTGCGGCAACCATCACCACGCTGTGATTATAAGTAATGTCGTGTCCTTCACGACGCCAAAAGTGGAATGGGCATCAGATATGGGTGGGCAAGGAATAGTCCTTCTTTGTTTTCTTTAAAGTGACTGACTTCTGGCTCCAAGTTCCTAACAGGAAAGCTGAAAAGTCCATGTTAATCGTGACTGGGCGCCCCCCTCCGTCAACAGTGGCACTGGAATCCAGGGAGTGCTCATGATACCCGGAAATTATGGCAAGGACAACTGATCTCTAACTATTACAGTCACCGCTGCCATCCTCATTTTCCATGCCCATAGTGTGGGAGGGGAAGTTGAGGTCCATGGGCACCTAGGTTCTGCCTCCCTCTGGTTGCCTTCGAGCTGTCTCCGCCCCGTCCTGGCAGCGAGGCTGTAAGTGGCGTTTCAGTCCCTTCTGCCCCAGATTCAGGAGCTCTCCCTTTCCAGTGGGGGCTGGGAGGATTGAGACTCTCCCGTCCTGATTTCTCTCTGGCCTTTCCAAAGGCTCGTTCTTCTCCTTTTTGACACAATGTTCACAGTGGGGATTTCAGGTTTTTGTAAAAGAATGATAGATTCGGTGGCTTCAGCCCGCTTCCGGTTTCTGCACTGTGAAATCCGTCTCACCGTAGGTCTGTCAAGGCTCCGGTTACTTCCACGGAGCGGGAAAATGGCGGACAGGGTGGGGATGATATAGACAGACAATAGATACAAAAGAACACGAATATTCCCAGAAATTACACCACCACAAAAATATTGCCTTTTTAAAAAACACCAGCCCTGGCTGGTGTGGCTCAATGGATTGGGCGCTGGCCTGTGAACTGAAAGGTCTGGGATTTGATTCCTGGTCAGGGCACAGGCCTGGGTTGTGGGTCAGGTACCCGGTTGGGGGCGTGCGAGAGGCTACCACACATTGATATTTCTCTCCCTCTCTCTCTTAAGACAAAGAAATAAAATGGTCCCTGGGAGCCACGCGGATCTTGTCTGCTGTCTACAGTCTTTGCCCTACAACAGCCCTTTCACATCAGAAGGCACAGATGTTCTTTGCTTCAACAAATATTAAGTACATTTATAGTCCAGGCTCTGTTCTAAGTGCTGAGGGTGCGACAGCGAACAAGAGAGAGAAAAACCCCTGTCTTCATTAGGCTTACCTTTTGGGAGGGCAGGTAATAACCCAAATAAATAAAGAGAAGATATCGAATGTCAGGTGGTGATAGGTATAATGGGGAAAAAGTAAAGTAGGGAAAGAGAAACAGAAGTTTGCAATTTAAAATAAAGTGGTCAAGAAAGGACTCACTGCGCAGGTCACATTTAAGAGAGGAGCTCAGGCCGCAAGGCAATAACAGATGACATGTACCAGGAACACCCAGGAGTCCAGTGTGGCTACAGTGGAGTGAGTGAGGGGACAGTAATAGCAGATGAGGTCACGGAAGCGTTGTCGAGGTGGGGGACATTGGGAAGGACCTTGTAGACCATTGTAAAGACCTTGGCTCTTTTCCTGAGTTAGATGAGAGCAGAGAATGATGTGATCTGACTCACATCGCCCGGAGTTGCCTCTTTCCTGGGCTATAAACAGCTCCAGGCCCTTCCAACATTTCCTCGTATATCCTGCGTCTCATCCCCTTCCCCAGCCTACTCCCTCCCTCCTGGACACACTCTCCTGTTTGTGGCCCTCTTCAAATGTGAGTCCCAGAAACTAGGCAGAGGAGTATGAAGCCACTGCTTTACATGATGTATTCTTTTTTTTTTTAAGATTTTATTTACTTTTAGACAGAGGAAAAGGGAGGGAGAAAGAGGGGGAGAGAAACACCAATGTGTAGTTGCTCCTCATACACACCCCCTACTGGGGACCTGGCCCACAACCCAGGCATGTGTCCTGACTGGGAATCAAACCCGTGACCTTTTGGTTTGCAGGCTGATTCTCAATCCACTGAGCTATACCAGCTGGGGCTACTTGGTGTTTTCTAATATCCTTTTAACACTGGCATGTTTAGGAAAAAAATTACGAACAAAGTTTAAAAAGTCACCACGACAGAGCAAGTAATTCCGTTCATTTTAATATGCTAAATAAATATTTTGGACAAATTTACCTAGGCCTTTTGTCATTACTCCCAGAAACCTGTAAGAGATTAATGGGTATTGTGAGTTTTATTTTTTGAATTTTTTAAAATTTATTTTTTATTGATTTAATCTTTGTTGTATTTTTCCATTACTATTTAGTCCCCTTATACTCCCGCCCACTGGCAATCCCCACCCTGTTGCCCATGTCCACGAGTCCTTTTTCCTTTTTGCTCAATCCCTCCACCCCCACAGCTGTCATCCTGCCCTCCATCTGTGAGTCTGTCCCCATTTTCCTTGTTAGTTCAGTTTGTTCATTAGATTCCACATATGAGTGAAGTCATATGGTATTTGTCTTTCTCTGACTGGCTTATTTCACTCATCATAATGTTCTCCAGGTCCATCCATACTGTTGCAAAGGGTAAGCTTTTCTTCTTTTTCATGGCTGAGTGGTAGCCCATTGTGTAAATGTCCCACAGTTGTTTTCTCCTAACTCATCTACTGATGGGCACTTGGGCTGCTTCCATATCTTGGCGACTGTAAATAACATTGCAATGACTATGAATTTTAGAGTCCAACAGACCTGGGTCTTATTCTTGGCTTCACGATCTACCAGCTCTGTGCCCTCGGATACATGAGACCTTCTCTAAACCCCAACATCTTCACCTGTGAAATGGGAGATATAATCTACAACTTGTGGGGATTAGCAATGGTGTGTATAAAGTTTCTCTGTCAAAGGCCAGTATAGGACAATGTTGGCTATTGTTGTGGCTTGTATCACTGGCACACAGGCGGCCTCACTTTGGATCCTCAGTAGGCGCAGACCCTGTAGTTAGTGGGAGAGAACCCGGTGAGCCTCCTCACTCTCTGTGGAGGCCTCAGCAGCTGGGCAAGTAAAAACATAGGCCCCTCATGCTCCCTCCATGGAACACTGCGAGTGTCGGTCGGTGACTGGACCTGAGGGTCCCAGGAGAGCAAGGGCTGTCAGCTTCCAGGCTCAAGGCCCAATGTCCCACCTTAGCGGAAGGCAGAAACGGAGGTTTGAAGGATAATGGGTTTCTTTTACCAGAAATTGGAGGTGCCCGGAGCCAGGAGAGCCAGAGCAGGATGTACCTGGATGAGCAGGCTAAGGCCTGAGATGCACCATCAAGATTAAAACCATCATCCAGATAAGGAGCCTGAAGTGGGCAGGGGGCGCCCAGGGCAAAGAGAGGAGGAAAATGAGGAACC
>PVJD01007725.1:0-80697 GCA_004026545.1 Mormoops blainvillei
CATGCCAAGAAATGTAAAAGTCATATACAAATACCCATTTAGACAGTAATGTGGGGGGCTAGGTCAGGTGTCATGCACGTCCTAACGCCTGCGCTGTGAGACCCGAGGGCCAGTCCCTCCGGAGGGCTAATTTCTGCCCAGTGCCCAACCCAGGCCTTATCCGACTTACTGGGAGCTCCGCCCTCGCCAGCAGGTGGGGCCTTCACACAGGCCTGCAGACTGGAGCCCACAGCCAGGGCCCCGCATTACCTGGACTGTGGGGCACCCTGCTGTGCCTGCCGGCCTGCTCCTCACCGGCACGCCGGGCTCCCCGCTGGACCCGGCAGCCTGTCCTAGAGCAGGGCCCCCAAAAGGGAGCTTCGTGCTGATTTCCTCTCCAGGTGCCAGTGGGATCTGGACAGCTCATCGTCATGGCGTCCCTCTGTCCCAACCCTGACCTTCAGCTTCAGCCCATCAAGATCTCACGCTACGGAGACCCGGTCACTAGGTGGCACGCCCTGAACATGGGGCAGACTGCCGGGCCTCCGGAGAGTATGATTTGGTCCCTTCCTGTACTCACTCAGGCAATAGGGGACAAGTACAGAACTCAGTATTTTGCTGAACTGTTCAAAAATTCAAAAATTCCCATAAAAGACTATTTCTTATATAATACGAAATGGTGGCTCTCTCATGAAGGCTGGGGGTGGAAGAAGGACTCCTTACACCTGACACCTGTCATGTCCGATTAAGGCACCTGTCAAATCCTCCTGGTCAAATTCCCAAACACGATCCCTCCCAGATGGCCCCATCCCGCTGCAGCCAAGGCCACGGTCAGCTCAGAGTCACCACAAAGCATCTCTAAGAAATGATGTGACAGTCACCACAGAAACTTCTCCTGGTTGAAACTTGAATGCCAACCAAAGCCGAGTTTATGGCAGTAAACACCGGATTCAGAGCCCGCACTCTCAGAGCCTGAGGAAGAGCCCCGGTAAGTCCAGGCCAAGCAGCTAGGCTGGTAGGATCCCCCTTCTGTTCCTGCAGAAGGGCAGCAGGTGGCTCCACTACTGGGAAACCATTCTTACTCCCTGAAAGTGTAAATGGTATTTCAGTCCTCCCCTATAGGAGTCTTGCAAAAGACTGGAGGCAAGTTCTACGGCCCACATGGCCGATTTACACTCCAGATTCTATGTCTGCTGCTGTTAAGTTGAGGCATGTTGTTTGCAGAGCGAGCATTGAGTAAAACCGTAATGAATACCCAAAGTTTGTGTGTAAGGGAGGCCAAGCAAGATGGCCCTATGAGCTGTAGGGGAGGCGCTGATTCAAAGACAGGAGCAGAAAGAGCCTGCAGTGAGGAGTCAGGCCGTGCCCCCCGGGCTGGAGGCTGGGGCCCGAGGCAGCAGGGAGCAGCCAGAGTGGGGACACTGGAGAGATGGGGACACAGTCCAGTCTCCACTAGTGGCAAGTCTATTTATAATACAGAATCACAATGCTCAAATAAAGAAGAGTATCATTTTTTAAAATGTATTTTGATTATGCTATTACAGTTGTCCCGATTTTTCCCTTTGCCCCCCTACACCTGGTATCCTCATTCCCTCCAGCTATCCCACCCCCTTAGTTCTTGAGCATGGGTTATGCGCCTGAGCTCTTTGGTTTCTCCCTTCCCTATACTGTTTTTAACCTCCCCCCGTCTATTTTGTGCCTGCCATTTATGCTTCTTAATCCCTGCACCTTCGCCTCCACGCTCCGCTCTCCCCCTCCCAGCTGATACCCTCCGTGTGATCTCCATTTCTGTGATTCTGGTCCTGTTCTGGTTAGAAAAAGCAGATCAAAACTATGAACATTAAAATGGCAACAAATTCACAACTATCAACAACTGAATCTGAAAAACAAACCAAGCAAAGAAAGAAGAGTATCATTCTTAAGAAGGGCTAGCCATCGGTCTGCTCTACAGGCACTGTCCGAGGCAATTCGGAACTAGCTGACCCTCTGCCTCTAAAACGTGCCCAACAGATGACTCCACCCAGAGTGATGCCACTCGGGTCTCGAATAAAGTCCTTTCCCTGAATAGCTCACATGCAAATACAGTCAGTCCTTATTATTTGTAGATTTCGTGTTCACAAATTCACCTGCTCACTGAAATTTATTTGCAACCCCAAAATTAAAACTCGTGGACATTTAAAGAGTGGCAAAAAACTCCAGTGGCATGATGTACGCGTTTCTACCAGAGGCTGAACACGTTAACATGCTGCCTTCTTAATCCAGCTTTCATACTGCAGAGAAGTGTCCTTTTCATGGTCTATTAGTGCCTTGTTTGTTTGTATTTTTGTGCTTTTTGTTGGTGACCTCACCATTTAAAATGCATCCCCCACCTCCCACCCCAGCTTAGTGCTGAAGTGCTGTCTACTGTTTCTAAGTGTGAAGAGGCTGGGATGTACTTCATGGAGAAAATATGTATGTCACACAAGCTTTGTTTAGTCATGAGCTACAGAGCTGTTGGCTGTGAGTTCAACATGAATGAACCAACAATCTGTATCGAATAAGGTGCCTTTAAACAGAAACACACACAAAACAAGGTTCTGCAGGGATGGGCTGACGGAAACGTTGGAGGAGGCTCACAGGAACCTAATCCTGTATTTCCTTGAGCGGCAATGGCTCCGTATTTGCTAATTCAGTGTTGGTAGCACCTGCATAGAACGT
Source organism: Mormoops blainvillei (assembly GCA_004026545.1). NCBI lineage: Eukaryota > Metazoa > Chordata > Mammalia > Chiroptera > Mormoopidae > Mormoops > Mormoops blainvillei. The sequence continues at coordinate 2,677 of PVJD01007725.1, forward strand.
TATAGAACTACCACAAATAATGAGAAATGACTGCTTCTACCTGCCCTTCATGCCAGGCAAGGGGTAGCGAAGGTGGACTTCATTACTCTTAAGCTTCCTAGGTCTTGGTGTAGGTGGGACTAGGAGCCACGGAGCCCCGTGTCCTTGCCCTGATGCTGCCGCTAGCTGGTGACTCTCAGGGTGCCACCTGACTTATCTAGGCCTCACTCTGCTCATCTGACAAATGGGAGAGAAGGGGGGAGTTGAGGAGGGTGAAGGGTTTGGGCTAAAACATCTCTCAGACACTTTGCCCCATCCTGTCCCCACTGGTCAGTCCCGTGGCTCCAGCCACACTGGCCCCCAGGCATGCGCTTACCTTGGGCTTTTTCCCTTATCTACCTGGTCCCCTCCCTCACCTCTTACCCGATGTCACCTTCTCAGGCGACCTTCCCTGACTATTAAAAGCTGCACCCCTCCCAGCACTATCTAGCTCTCTCCTCTGACTTACTGTCTTCCATATTCTGTCCTTCCGTGTTTTGCTGTTTCTCTCTCTCCGCATCGGAATTAAGTGACATGACAGCAGGATTTGGTCTGAAGTATCCCGCCCACCAAGCAGAGCACCTGACTGCTGTCAGGGGTAAACGAGCTCCTACAGGTAAGTCAGGCTGTGGGCCGGGCCGGGCAAAAGTTAGCTCTAACTGTCACCATCGTCGGGACTGACTGCATTTCTTATGGTTGGTTTATGAGAAAGGGGTTTATTGCCCTGCTCACCAAGAAACCTGCGACTTTTTCACAAAGTGTCCGAGATGAATTCAGTGACTTTTAAAGTGCGAAGGCCTATGAAGACCTCAATTATAAGCACGGCTGTTACCAACCCAAAGAGGGCACTCATGATGTTCTAGTTCTCAATGTTGACTCCTGGAAGTCTTCCCCACCCTCACATGGGAAGAGGATGTAACCATAGCACAGAGACCTACAGAACACAAGGCTCTGCGTACCCTGGAACCCAACTACCTCGCTTCACAAATGAGAACCGACTCCTGGGGGCACTGCCCGCACTGCCGCTAACAGAAATGAGGCCTGTGTGGAGTGCAGTGTGTGCGCCAGGGCCTCGGGCGAGTGGAAGGCCCCCTTTAAAGGGATCCCTGAGTAACCGCCGCTTCCTGAAATGGTCCCCGGCCAGCTGGCACTTGCTGTGAATGCAAAGTTGAAGTGAATAAAAGAAAAAAGAATTTTAAGTCATCGTTTTAGAGAACTTGCTTCAGATATATTGAATTCTTAGGGTAGGAAGGTATGTATACAGAACTGAGATATTAAAAAGGAGGACATGTTCAGCAATAGATCGGAATAGAGGCTGAAAACCTAATCCCAGAGATGACAAGGTATAGGAGGAACAGACATATCTTGGGCTTCATCTGAAGGTACACCAGAGAGACCTCTTGGGATTTCTCCTCGCAAAGCAGGTGCTGCCAATGACAAACCTATATTAGAAATATGCTGCCCTGGCTGGTGTGACTCAGTTGGTTGGAGCGTCATCCCATAACCAAAAGGTTGCGGGTTCAATCCTGGGTCCAGGCATATACTACAGGCAACCAGCTGATGTTTCTTGTTTGCATCCGTGTTTCTCTCCGGAAGCAATGAAAAAACGTCCTCGGTCAAGGGTTAAAAAAAAGAAAGAAAGAAAAGAAATATGTAGCGTTCCTGAGGTATTTTCCACTTTGTTATTCACGAGGAGACTAGCAGCTCTTACTATACAGCTGAGCTGTGCTTCTCAAAATGCAAGAAGACACGTTTCTATTTGAGTGAAGTGGCTCTGGCCCACTTCAGCTTACACGGCTGGTTTCTGTTCCAGTAGGTAACGTACCTGTGTCTCAAGTACGCTTGCGTTTTAACTTGCGTGTGTGTGGACCCAAGGAAGGATGAGTAGAAGGAGCCTTCAGGAAGCCCGGTGGCCCCAGAAACTGGACACTATTCTAGGTGTGAGCATGACTGACCGACTGGCGATCACACAAAACCACCAAGGAGAGGAGGGACCCAGGCAGTACTGGGAGGCAATGGATTCCCAAAATTCCAAGAGAAGTGACCCTGCAGGTGGGGTCCTGTCACAAAGCCCTGAGATGGAAACGGGACCGAAGGAAGTGAGCCGCTTGTGGAGGGAAGCCTGGGCAGAGACAGGGCCCAGGGAGAAGCCCTGGGCGAGGGGCACGTGCTAGGAAGGATCGGACGGAAGGAGAGAGAACTTCGTATTATCCAGCGACACGGCTGGCAGCCTGCGGCCTGGGGGCTCAGCCACGCTGCAGACCCCCACAGGCCAGGGCTCCCAGGCGCGGGCGGAGCCAGAAGGGCGCCTGCAGCTGCCTGTGGCTCATTACAGCCACCTGTGGGACAACTGGACCCGGAGTGGACCCGGGCTGGGTCTAGCGATATGGGCCAGAGACTGCTGGCTGAAGCTCAAGGAGAAGCCTCGTTGTAAAGCCCATCTCTCCTTTTCCTGAGCCCCTATGGCAGAGACTCAGGAGCTCATCTCTTAATGCTCCGCTATTCTTTGAATCCATTCCAGCTCCCCAATTAGCCTCTGAGCCTTGTTTTCAGAGCTGAGTACAAAGCTCTTTTGGGTCCACTTTGCTTGATCTATGAGGCCCATCAAGGGGAAGGGACGGCCCGAGGTCTCCCAGCCTATGAGTGGCAGGTAGGGTGAGCACGGGGTCTCCTGATTCTCAACGCAGCACCCTTCCGCTACCCACTGCGGCCTGCCGCAGCAGCCGCCCGAGATCTGCGGCCTCAGTACACATGTATTCTTCGATCTCACAGGGCGCCTCGGAAAGTGCCAAGTGCACCATCAGCACTTAATATCTGGTGGCTATTTTAGTCTTCTAATAAGATGATGCAGAATATCCAGGCAAAAATCACCAAAACTAATCAAAGCAACACGAGTCCTGTATGAACTATAAAATTATTATAAATTTATATAATATATATTACACTAATTTTCTCACAGAAGGATGAAAAGGGTATCTTGATTTATTTGACTGTGGGCAAATGCCACACAAAAGTTGTCTTTCTACATACGTTACCAAGAACACGGAGGGGGTTTTGGAATCACAAGGAAAATTTGGAGAGCCGCAATAGTGAACCTCTTAAGGAAAAAGGTTAAAACAAGGCCACCCTCTACCAGGGGCATGTGCCATGGGCTCTTTATCCCTGAGGCAAAGCTCTAAAAACAGTGTGATGAGTTCACTGTCCCCAGTGAACTTCCTGTTTCAACAAAGATGACTCCACCAGGGTCACTAGGTTTATTCTCTATTTAGGTTAAAATTCTGACTGTAAAAGGCAGACTCTGTGAAACTTCTTGCATGACAGTGCATTAGAGCCCTGACCCTCCCACTTTTCAAACTGTTTTGGAAAGAACATTTTGATCTTGAAGGAGAAGATGGCAGTACATAAGTGCACTTCAGCACATGAAAGGGGACACAAAATAATACTTATTTTCATGTCTTCAGACTATCTTCATTCACTAACAATGTGGTTGGTGTGCCCTGGGCTGGCCAGGCCACACAGCACACTCTGGTGGGAAAGGGGACTAGCGATAGCTAGCCTGTCGGCACCCGGCTACGGTAACTCGGCACTGCCACACGTGTGTCTGTAGAGTTCACCTCTCTCCTAAAAGAGGTCCCCGAAGAGCTGCAGCAGAACGGGGCAGTGTGCCGCCGGTAACGCAGTCCCAGGGTTTGGGGTGGGCCACTGGGAAGTCTCTCAGCTTCCTGTGTCAACTTCTACCCCCATGTTAGCTTTTTCATAATTTTTTTTAAAAACAGACTTTTGGGAAAATGTTTTGTAGGTGCTACATTATTGACCAACAGTCTTATCTCTTGGACAGTAAGAGTGTTCTCATGCTGATAAAGGCAGCAGAGGCTGCAACCCCCCACTTTTGGGCCATTTCTGTAACTCTAAAAATCACTGCAGACACTGGGGAGAGTGGCAATGGACAGTTTCCTGCAAAAGGGGAGAACTGTAGTCGAAATTTACATAGAACTCTGTAGTGGGTTTTTTTTTCTTTTTTCTTTTTTTAAAGCTAGTTTGAAGCCTCCAGTGACTAGAGCCCAAGTCTTTTCAACCAAGACTCTGAAGCCTGAGGGACCACACTGGGCTTCACCCGCGGGCACCAGGAAAGGGAGACTTGTGTTACTGAACATTTTCTTTATCCATTCATCCACCGACGGACAGGTGGTCAAGTACATTATTACAGTCATTACTTCATGAACTGATCTCAGACTCGGCCTTCCACACTGGGCAGCTGGAACTGCCGGCATGGCTGCGCGCTGCGGCTTCCTCTGTCATCCTGGTGATACTGTGACTGCTGCTGCTCCATGAGATGACCATCTTGTCTGCCCTGTAACTTTATTTTGCTCCCCTCTCCAGTGTGACTGGTCTCATACCATCTTGCACGTAATAGCGGTTGAACAAATATGAGCTAAATGAATGGCTGCTGAATCCATTACTGACGAGGGTCAAGAGCTGCCACTCTTGGTATCAGTTTAGGGACTGAAAATATGGAGGCTTCACTACTACACCGATTTCCTTACAAGCAGCAGAGGGAGAACTCAAGCTCTGATCTTTGGTGAGATTTTAAACAGGAGTCCTTGCTGGGAGGGGATGGTGTGGCTTAGCTGAAACGGCTCAGCACTGGAGCTATTCCAATAGTCCTGAAGGAGGAACCATCGTTTCTCTATAAATTTTATTAACTACTAAGACATACGACATGCTTGCATTACTACCTCAATATTGGTGCTGGTATTAAGTTCACGGTCCACAACCCCAAGAGAACAGGCTGAATACCTGTTGGCAATTTTCCAGGCAGTCTTGGACCGCCAGCTTCAGGGTCCCCAGGTCTTGGCCAGCTGGCCCTTCCTGGAGGACCCGGCCCTGCTGGTGAGCGCACCCCTGCTGCATCTGCCTGAGGCTGCTCTGTTCGGGGCTCCGCACAGCCTAGAGTTCTCCACCAGCATCCCACGGGGCCAGGTCCACGCACCTGCTGCTCTGGCCTTCTCAGGACGCCCGTCCCCGCCACTGCTGCCGGCTGCTGTCCCCCACCTCACCTGTTTCCTGCCGCCTTCCTCCAGGAGACGAGGGAAGTCCGCTTCCCCTTAGCCTTTCCAGGCATCTGCCACCACAGGGCGCAGCTGCCAACAGTTGGATAGTGACAGGGTATTTCGACAGCACCCTTCCAAGCTCGGCGCTCCCATGGCTGCCAATTCCTCGACTGCTCATTCAGGCAAGGGTAGTGACCAGAAGTTAATAAGGGAAAGGAGGCCGTGGTGCTGCCAGGAACACAGCATTCTGTTTGGTTGTGTTGGCAAATAAATGGAGAAAAACAGTTTTACAGACGTAAAAGCTGTCCTCTGAGTGAGGAGACAAATGGGCGCCCAAGGCCAACAGATGGTTCGGTGTCCAAGAGGCAGCGAGTGCCAGCGCTGCTCAGTGGGGAACCAAGCTGGCCCGGGGTCTGGGAGCCCGGCTGTCGGTCCTGCTCTTCTGAGACTGGCTGTGCGCCCCTGGGCAGGTCGCGTTGCTTTTCTGTACTCCTTCCCTTTCTCCATGGGCTGGAACGGGATGCCCCTCATGTTCTCTCTGTGAATGTCGGCCTGGACGCCGTGCACGAGAGGATGAACTGCGTTCTTCCAGGACTGGCACGTTTGTCACTGGCTCTGTGCCTTGGTTTCTTGATTCAATTGTGTTAACCATCATGCTTTTCATTCACTAAAGACATTTTCGTTGAATGACTGAAATGTAGGAGTGACATCTGTCACAGACTGCATGTCCCAAAGAGGGCAGCTTTCCCTCAGGAGATGGAGTCCATGTCTCCACACTTGGTCTGGGCTGCGGCCTCTCTGATCAACAGGATGTGGCCAAAGTGATGTGGTGCCATTTCCAGGAACAGCCTAGTCTCACCTGGTAGTTTCAGCCTCCTGCTTCTTGGAAGCCAGACACCAGGTGAGAAGCACACCCGCTCACCCAGAAACCACCACTGTGAGAAGCCCAGGCCATAGGGAGGGGCCCTGAGAGAGGCCGAGGAGCACTGCGCCACCAGCGCAGGGGTGAAGAAGCCGTCTTGGGTGTGGATCCTCCAGCCCTGGGCACCCCAAGTGAATCAGGGAGGAATTGCACTTCTGAACCCTTCCCAAATTCCACAAAATCATGAGCAAAATATTGGCTTGTTTGAAGCTCTGGTTGCTTTGGTGTTACACGGTACATAGGATGAGATAACAGCAACACTGCTATCTGCAGTATCGGACAAATAAGGATGGGCCTTATTTTAATAGATCTGTTCCTAAAACAGATCTATTTGCTGAAAATGAGCACACATTTATAGATAACATTATTTTAAACTCTTCTGCCTTACACTTATGGAAAGGGAGGAATCACTCATTCCTGTTGCAATGCAGGTCCACTCATTAGCTTAGGCATCATCTCCTTCCGGGAAAGCACACGAGTCACCCCTCACCCCCAGACAGGGCGAGGCCCCACTCCTGACACAATAGCTCAGCATTCATTTAGCACAACACGTTGAATGGTTGAATGTGCTTGTTTGCTGTCTGTGCCTTGAAGCAGTGGATGTATTTATTCCATCTTGTAATAGGAATAATAATAACGGCTAATGCATAAAGAATGCTTACTGTGTGCCAGGGACAGTTTGAAGCACTTGACATATAGCTTATGTTTACAATGTATCAACTGACTAAATGTTTACGGTAGCCCTGTGAGGTAAAGACTATTATTATCCTCACTACCAATGAGGAAACTGGAGGCCTGCAAGGTCATCTGGTCCACCCGCCATCTGACTACACAAGGAAACGGAGGCTCAGAGATAGAGAGGGATGTGGCCACACCGGCAGAGCCCTGGACCCCACTTTGCTCTTATCCTCTTCTTTTACAGTAGAATCCCAGAATCAGAAACTGTGAGTGTAGGAAGAAGCCTGAGGAACCAGCCAGTCTAATTAATAGTTTATAGATAAGGAAACTTGCCCAAGGTTGAGTAACTTATCCAGCTAGGAAATAGCAGAGGCTGGCTTTGAACCCATTCAGTCTGGGTCCAGGGTCCACGCTCTTAACTGTTACATCATGCAGCCTTTCCTTTGGCATTAGGCATTCAATAAATATTGTTGATGCTATTAACGAATCTACAACAGGAATCAAATCCAAACTTCTCACACAGACCAGGATTTCTAAAAGAAAAAAACTTGTTCCACATGAATAAAAATCAATTATAAGAACTACATGCAGACATAAAATCCCATATAAATGCTAAGTAATGATAATGAATTTTGCTACACAGACCAGAAATAAATCTGAATGAAAAAAGATACTCCCTACCCCTTCCTGTTTATCTATTAGTACTAATCTAGTCAGTAGCTGCTAATATAATTACTTCACAAAAATCTATGCTAATAAAAACCAAGGGAAGGCACACACAAAGCTCACAGATGAATATATTAGTATCTCATGTTTATTCACCATTCATTTCAGAACATTCCTCTACCAGACCTACTAACCGACACATTTGTATCAATCATCTCCCTCCCCTTTTTCTCCACCTAGGGCAGGTTACAACAAAAGAGTAAGGAAAAAAGTGAAACTTTCACAAAACACAGTATCTGTATAAAAATTCATGAGCAGCTGAGAACTGATGGCAAATGGTCCTGAAAGAACTGGAAGGTCGGTGCAGACAGACTGTGTCTACATCCTGGCAGAAGATGCACGAAAATGATGCCTCATTTATCAGGTTTCAAGCTTGTTACTGCTGAACATGTAGTTTAGTAGACAGGCAGCACCAGGATCCCCGGAGAGCTCAGCAGAAATGTGGTCCCTCGTCCTGACCCAGAACAACTATATGTGTCAACATGTACAGGACAGTTTGAAAGCAACTGCAGAGGACTGGGCCACGTGAGCCTCGGTGACGGCAAAAGGGAAGGTGGAGTCTGTCCTCGGGTAGTGCTGCTCCAGTCCCCTCGCCTGCTTCCAACATCTCTGCTACCTCCACCCAAATTCCCAGGCAGCCAGGAAGACCTTAAAGCTTAGGGAAGCAATGACTGGGAATGGGTGGGCACGACACTTTCTTGGGCTTTGGGGTGAAATGCATCTGAGTTCAAGTCCCAGTTCCACCAGTTACTACTTGGGCAAGAAGAACAAATTATTTAAACTGTTCAAAGCATCTGTTCCTCATCTATAACATGGAGGAAATAAGCATGACGCCTTGGTTTGCAGGAAAATTGCATGTAAGTACCTGTGCCAGCCGCCCGTCTCCAGCCCTAGAGGATACTCTTCCTTTCCTTCTCCAGATTTTACGAGAGATCAGTCTGAGCAATTTCATCGCCAAATGCCCTGGATCCAAACTGCTGTGTTCCATTCGGAACCTTAAAGTTGTTCAGAACCAGAAGTGACTTCTGAGATGATGACACATTCACTTTGCAGGTGAAGAAGCGGAAACCCAGAAAATGTAATGCTTGGGATAATACAATTTTCCTTATCCAGTTCCTTCATTATGGATTTCAAAGACCAGTGTTCTAAAAGCCTCTCCCCACAAATATCCCAAAACTGCAGTGGCTCACAGAGTAGACAATAGCTCTGTGGTCAGGGGCCCAAGTGAACACTTTTGAATGCCATTCTCCACTACTAACTGTATGACACTAGAAGTTATTTACTCAAATTTTCTGGGACTCACTTTTCCCACCTGTAAATGGGGCCCATTAGATCTCTACGGTCACTCTCAGCTATAAGTAATCCAGTGATTCCAAAAGAAGTGTAGTTTTTGGCAATTTCTTTAAAGATGTAATTTTCAACACTGTCCACTAGGTGGCAGAACGTCTCCTTTACAGAAGTCAGCAGAGAGACAACGGATGGGAAAGAACTCTAAGAAACTAGTACATATTTTTCAAAGTATTACATTTTCTGAAATATAACTATAAGATTTTATTTCTGTGTTGGTAATTCTAATCAAGCATTTGGCTAGCAATGTATCACATGCCATCAGAAATGGAAAGTGCTATGGAGCTAAATTTAAATTTTAAGGTATTAAAGTAGGATGAGCCACAGGGAAAACACTGTAAAATCGTGGGAATTTAGAAATGAAGCTACCCGGTCACCCAGATATGGTAAGGAGTTGCCTTTTTGGTAAATAAAGCATGAAAGGCAATTATCTACAAAAGGATTAAGTACACAAAATTTTTAAAAAGTTTCACATGGAAGTGACACAAAAGAGACAATGAAAAATAATGATTACAAAAAATATTTAAGATTATAATAATAACATTTTGAATTTAAAAATGCATGGAGACAAAGCACAATGTGGTATACTGAATTAGATCCTGGAACAGAAAAGAAAGACATTAGAAGCAAAACTGGTAAAAATCAGAATAAAGTATTTGGCTTTGTCCCAACGTTAATTTCTTATTTTGGCAAATATACTAGGGTTTTGTAAGACAAGACATTAGGAGAAGCTGGGCGACCGGTAAAAGAGAACACTGTGCTATCTTTGCAACTTTTCTGTAAGTCTAAAACTGTCTACCAATAAAATTTTTAATCTAGAAAAATGCATAGAAAAATAAGAGGAAAAATTAGTCAGGAACAGACAGAAACACAAAGAGTTTTGTAAGAAATATCCGGTCTCAGTGATGATTTAAGAACGGCAAAGCTGCAACTAGGAAGTAGTAGCTCACATGCAATAACACAAAGATAAATAAATAAAAATGACAAAGCCTGGAGTAAAGTAGGCAGTGGGCAAAGAGGTGTCTTCTAGGGTATCACTGATGAAATTACATGCCGCTATAGGCTTTCTGAAAGCGGTTTTGTAATAAGTGACAAGCCATAAACTAGTACTCTTTGACCTGGTAATATCAGGTTTAGCAGTCTCTACCAAAGCAGTAATTTAAAAGAAACGAAAGTCACCTATTTTTATGAAGTTGTAGATCTGCTCTGTAGTGCTGGAAATTGCTCCCATGGCCGTGCGAACTTTGGTGCTATAAATTACATGGGATATTATAATGGAATTAAGAATGGCAAATCTGAGCATTGTAGAAAGGAGTATGTGAAGTAATGTTTAAAGAGTTCACTGTATGCAATGTAGTATTCTAGACTGGGTCCTGGAACACAAGGATATTAGTGAAAAAAATGGGAAAATGTATATAAAGTTCATTGTTTAGTTAATAATATTGTATCAATATTAACTTCTTAGTTTTGACAATTGTGCCATGAGTATGAAGATGTTATTAGGGAAAGCTAGGTGAAGGGTATATGGGAAGTGAATCTTTGCCATTCTTTTATAAATTGTTAATTTTTAAAAAAAAATTAAAACAAAGAGCTCAGAATTATACATAAACTTACATATATTGCTATCATCTACAATAATATTTATTGTATAAACATTGGGTAGGCTCACCCTAGCCAGTTGGCTAAGTTGGTTGGAGTGTCATCCTGTACACCGAAAGGTTGGGGGTTCGATTCCCAGTCAGGGCACAAAACCTAGATTGTGGGTTTGATCCCTGGTTGGAGTGTGAGTGGGAGGCAACTGATGGATCTTTCTCTCTCTCCCTTCCTCTCTCTCAAATCAATAAACATATATTCTCAGGTAAGGATCGAAAAAAAATCAAGTAGGGTCAAAAAACATTTTCAGAGTTATAAAAATACTTTGCTCTTTGGCAGATTGAGGGAAGGGGAGAGAGAGAGGCAGGTGGTCATTCCGTGCTGCAGCTGCGATTTAGATGTCTCGCCGAACTAAGGGTTATCAGGAGGTCCGGGCTCGGGGTGTCTGGAGAGGATGCCAAACGCCCGCATCCCGAGAGTCTAAAAAGTCTTTATTTTTTTTGCGTGTAAATCTCACTTAGGAAATAAAGAAGACATTTCCTGTAATAATCTTTTTAGTAATCACTCCTCAGGGACTATATTTATGATTTCATGATACCTCAAATTAAATATTTTTCTTCCAAAGACAAGATACTTTCTGCTGACTGGGAGCGGGGCACTCAGTTCCCTAATCCATGGCAGACTGAAAAATGAAAATGTTTACCTAAAGGAGTTACTTGCTTCCACAGAGCTTGAGCATGTGGAAAATCCTGGTCTTCGTGGCATGTGTGCCCCCTTCGGTGCCCTGGGCAGCATTAAATAGGTAAGGACTGACTGAGAGGGTAGATGGTTGGGGGCAGGGGGCTCCTCCAAAGTGGCTCCATTCAAATCAGCTCTAAACTCACTGGCTTCTTCAAAACTTGTAAAAAAATATATAATAATAATTGCATTTAGCACTGCTGGATTTTGAAATCGTTGTAATTCTGAAAGAACATCTTGGCTTTCCTCACAGGGCTTTGCTTGGCCCAGTTCCCTGAGGGGTGGCATGACCGGCAACCTGAGGAGAAGCGCAGTAAGACACCTCCATGTCCACAAAGGGACGTCAACGCCGCCATGTGCCCGGTGGCACCAACGCGTGTGGATCTGCCGATCACCAGCCACGCGGATTATCTCCACTCCCACCCCGGCTGCCTACTATTGCGGACCCACCTTTATCCTGAGACCAGTGGGAATTACATGGCTGGGTGCAGCCTGTAAAAAGCAGCGCCCACTGCACATCTGGAGTCTAGAGTTCCTCGTGGCCTCAGGTCAGGCCCGCAAACTCGTCCACAATCCTGGGCCGATTGACTGGAAAGGAGTTCTGCTGCCGTGTTTGTCCTTTGGCTCTGATGACAGCACTATGAAATACCAACAGATAATATCCAAATTTCTCTTCATTTATAAACATTTGGAGTGTGCGGAGGACACTGACCGCATTATTCGCTGGGGGCACCTACATAAGCTCCCAGTGAGACTTTTCTCTAGACCAGGGGTCTTCAAGCTGGCGCGCCGCCAGATTTTTGAAACATGCAGCGCCTGGCTCTTTAGTCGGGGGCACGGACCTCTTTCCCCTCAGACTGTCAGACGTAAAAGTGACAACACCCAACATAACAACAGCTGTCCAGGGTGGATGAATAAAATTATACCTTTTTTTTTGTCAGACTGGCAAAAAATATAACAATTTTTTTGGTGTGACACCGAATTTTGGTAATTAGCTTAAGTGTGCCATGAGATGAAAACGGTTGAAAATCGCTGCTCTAGACATCCTTGTGAGCCCGGGACCTGGGGCCGAATGGCCTGGTTCAAGCCCTGACTCTATTGCTTATTGGCTGTTGAACTTGTTATGTGCCTGTTGCCTCATCTGTGGTACGGAGATAATGATACTTGGCCCACTGTATTTTTATGAGGACGAGACTCAATAGAAATAAAGACTTTAGAATCATGCCTGGCAAAATGTTAGCACTCAATAAACATTCATTATCACAATTATTTTATAACGAGGCACTAGAAAAACCATTACATTCCATAAGGAACTGGGGTGCTTGGCCTTACGCACAGTGCAATTCACATAAAGTAGGGTTTGGAAACCCTTTTCCCCTCCCAAGATGCTTGGGGTCCTCAACAGCCACAGTGACTTTCTATTGCATGGGACCTTTAGACCTAGGGTGGTTGGGTAGTTAGAAGCAGGTGTTCTTTGCAGAAGTCGCCTCAAGACCCTGAGTTGCCCTTACAGGGATTCATGTCATTCACCCTTCAATGCAAATATTTTCTGTGCCTTTTCAAGAAAGTGTTCATTCACCTAAGTCTTCTTATATCATTTATGTAACAAAGTCGGATACACAGTAAATAATACAATGCATATACTTGTTTGTTCAGAACTAAGTACAACTTCAGTAACTTATGACCAAGCTGAACCTCCTTTTCAACATGAACAAATTCACAACAGGTGTGGGAATAGGCGTGCTGGCCATAGAAAGGTGGCAGATAAAGAATCTGGTAAGCCAACCCTGGCTGGTGTGGCTCAGTGGATTGAGTGCCGACCTGAGAACCAAAGGGTCGCCGGTTTGATTCCCAGGCAGAGCACATGCCTGGGTTGTAGGCCAGGTCCCGAGAAGGGGCGCAAGAGAGGCAACCATACACTGATGTTTCTCTCCCTCTTTCTCCCTCCTTTCCCCGCCTCTAAAAACAAAAAATAAAAAAAGAATTCGGTAAGCCATACAACTGGGGAGAAAAAGAAAGCACTGACTTCAGCGGTACTTCAACCAGGCCTCCATTTCTGGAACCAGTTCCCCCAGCATTCCCTCTCTGCCCGCTCTCATCAGTTTCACACGGATAAGACATCACTGCCCCGGCCCTTAAAAGCGAGGCAGATGCTGCTGCCGCTCAGCCCTCCTTGCCAGCCTGCGCGAGGCCCTTGTAAAACACTTGGTAGCGAGGCAAATTATTCACATCCCATCTTCCTATTCTGCTGCTTCCCTTCCGTGCCATAAAATTTATCTTTAAAGGCCAGCATGCTAGCTGCAGGCCAAGGCCTGTTCAGGACACTGCTGGCTCTTGCGTGGCGTCCGTGCAATCAGGCTGTGCTTGGAATAAAGCCGAGCAGACTAGGAGTAGCAAAGATTTCAACCACGAGCCCTGAGTCTCACAGAACCCATGGCAATTTGGCAGTTTCTGGCAGAGGAGTCAAGGTTTTGAACCTGCAAGGTGTAAATACTACTAAGGGAACCTACTTGCTGTTTTATTCATAGACACAGATCTTCTTTCAGGCTGAGAAAAAATATCTAGAACCAGCTTCTCAATTTGCAAATAAAAATGAAATATCCAAAACAAAAATGTAGGGCACCTTGTTCAAAAGAGCAGGGGAAAAAAATGATGTAAAAGTATTAAAACATGAAACTTTTCATTTTCTTCTGGTTATCATGTTCCCCCAGGCATGAGGATCCCTATAGGGTGAGTGCAGAGCATCATGGGTACCCAGGGGCCCTGCCCACCCCACTGCCTATCACCTTCTGGGCTTCCCCTGCCACCAGCTGCTGGACCGATACACTGTGCCCTGGCCAGGGCTGGGGAAATTGATCCAGGAATCCCCCTTTCCCATGGGCTCACCCCACGCCCACTCCCCAACCCAAAGCAGACAGGTGTCCCCAAGTTTATCTGCGCCAGGACATGGTAGGTGCCTAGGCTGAGAGTAAGCAGGCTTCACCCCCACTGGGTCACCCACTAAACTCCCCGGTGCTGTCAGCCTGGTCACTCTGTCCCTTCCCGAGACGCCATGGAGCAGTGTGCCCAACATCAACTCTCCCCACGCTCACACCTTGGCCCCTACAGGGGCGGAAGGCAACAGAGGTCGCTGGGTGGGCACAGGGGTAGGTAGGTCTAGCAGGGCCTGGAGTGGGAAGACGGCAGGACTGCACATAAGCTAAGGCTCCACCCCCTGGTGCCTGTTCCAGTGCCCCGCTGGGCTTCACTTAATAACACACAAAGTCACAGACAAAAATTATTGAGAATTTCAAGATGGCGATGGCATTGCATTAAACCCCAGGCCTGGGGTTCTGATTCTCAGCACAGGGTCCTATTCAACAGCATGACCCCATGCCCATAACGCTGGCCCTGTGGGTACCCCACCAAAAGTCCAAAAGCAAAGTTCACTCTCACTTTCCATCATAAAACATGCCTGTGCTTATGACAGGGATGGCAAAGAGGCTACACCTCGCCTGGGTGTGAGGCCACCCTGGAGGAGGCGGGCATGAGGGGTCTCGTTCCACCTGTTCAGTTCTGCAAGGCAGGACCTGGTTCACCCTGAAAGGCTTCTGAAGCCCACCCGGTCAAACGATAATTTTAATGTGTTACACTGTGCGGAGAACAGATGTACTGAGACAACAGGCAGTCACGATGATTACAGAAGCCCTCCCAAAGCTAACTTGGTCTGGGGATTTACTTTAAGTGTTGGGGAGATTAGAAAGAAGAGTGGATCGAGTGATAATTACTTAAGAAGTGGCTCTGGGGTGACGGTTTGTAAAACTGGGCCATTATCCAAAGTCATTACTTTGATGCAAGACTATAATCGAGTTGCTGAAAGCACGTTTTTACAGACCTTGGCTTCTGGGTCACTGTTGATACTACAAGAATCGTCATCATCAGCATGTGGGGCATTTCTAGAAAAAAACAAAGAAAACGAAACAGAAAATGGGACTTTGAATTCTACTGCAAACTCCGGTGGCAAAAACCGAACAACGTGCCTGGTCCCTCCGGTGCCCTACCTGAGTTTCAAAGAGGCGTAGCGTAGGGTGGCTCCTTCGAACTCTTTCAGGCTGGGGTCCGGGTTGACTGTGGCTGCGTGCAGATCCTGGAGGAAAACAGATGTCTGTTAGCGGAGAACGGGACAGGATCCCTGACATGGCTTCAAATACCATGAGGGAGAAGCGTCCTCGCAGCCCGAGGCAGAGTGCATGTGAGCTTAGGCGGAAGAAGGCATGCAATGGCTGCTGGACGCTGACTCAAGGCAAGGTGCTGCTCACAAGACACCAGGCCCCCTGGGGCACTCAGCCTGAAGTCATTCACAACGGGAGACGTCAGGAAAAGGCCACATGGACATAGCCGGACTTCCCTAGCAAGAAGCCCCATCACTCCATCCCTGCAGAACGCAAGATGCTCACAAAGGCAAAGGTACAGCCACAGCCATGCAAAAAGAACAAAATGATCTAAAAGCTGACAATATACTTGCCTTCCAAATGTCACTATTAATCTTTCCCCCATTCAGAACAGCAAAATCACTCCATGGCTGTTTCTAGACATATAGTTATTCACACAGGAAAAAAAGCACATTGATTTAAGGGGGAGGGGGGAGGGGAAGGAGAAAAAAAGAAGAAAGGAAAAGAAAGGAAAAAAGGGAAAAAACACAAGACAGAGTTGTTAGCATTGATATTCACAGGACAGGTTAGGGACCAAATTCACTCTAACAGCAACTTGTTAGCTCTCTCTCTTTATCTAGATCTATATTATCACCTAAAGACTAGGCAGGAGGAAAGAGTTGGCACTTTATTTACCACAGCAAAGGACGAAACATTATTAGCAGACAGAGAGGTTATATTCTAAATGTGGTCTTACAAGCAAACAAAATGCTTCCAAATACTAAATGCCTAGCACATCTGATTCAATAGTAGCCCTTGTCTCTCCCATTAAGCAAACAGAACAGATTTTCTTGAGGAAGGGGTGGAATTAGGAACGATACTTGTCAATGTGCTGGTTTGGAACTGGCGAATGTCCATGGCTAAGGGCATAAAAAGCCAAGGGATCCACTTATTTTCATTTAAAAGAAAATTAAAAACAAGGACAATGAAGAGGAAAGACAGTAAGGAACACAGACTGATGTCATATTGCTGAGATTTAACCAAACCCAAAATAGCCCTGAACAAGCTAATTTAAGTTCCTCTAATTCATAAAAAGCTCTTCTTCTCTGATACACAGCCTCTTCACAAATTAATATTTGATCACAATATTTAATCACTAAACATAATTATAGAACAAAGCATGAAGCCCTGCCTTGTTGGTAGAACTCTTACATCTTTGAACCCAAACAACAACATCCATTCATCTTAGACAAGAAGGAAATATTTTAAATTTTCCACTAGCTTGAGTGAATATTCAAATATTTTTTTTATCTAAGACTTGGGGAAATAATGCTAATAAAAGCCAGGGCATCCTTATGAACTTGTTGTGCTGACACAGTGGGCAAATCTCTTTTCTCAGAAAATAAATCAACAAAGGAAACTTTACAACTAAAGCTCTTTGAAAATTATAAGGAAATATGACCCATAACTTTTGCTCACAACATTAATACCATTCTTCTGTTTTTTTAATTTTATTTTTTATTGTATTTTTTCATTACCATTTATCTCCCTTTTACCTCCTCCCCCCCAGCATTCACTACACTGTTGTCCATGTCCATGAGTCCCTTTTCCCTTTTTGCTCAATCCCTCTACCCTCTGCCCCCACCCATAGCTGTGAGCCTGCTCTCTCTCTCGGAGTCTGTCAGTATTTTGCTTGTTACTTCAGATTGTTCATTAGCGTCCACATATGAGTGAAATCACATGGTATTAGTCTTCCTCTGACTGGTTTACTTCACTTAGTATAATGTTCTCCAGGTCCACCCATGCTGTCGCAAAAGGTAAAATTCTCTTCTTTTCTACGGCCAAGCAGTATTCCATTGTGTAAATGTCCCATAGTTGTTTTGTCCACTCATCTACTTATGAACACTTGAGCTGCTTCCATATCTTGGTGATTGTAAATAATGCTGCAATGAACATAGGGGTGTTTAGGTTCCTTCAAATAAGTATTTTGGGTTCCTTTGGATATATTCCCAGAAGTGGGATTGCTGAGTCAAGAGGCAGATCCATTTTTAATTTTCTGAGGTATCTCCACACTGCTCTCCACTCGTGGCTACACCAGTCTGGGTTCCCACCAACAGTGCAAAAGGGTTCCCCTTTCTCCACATCTTCACCTGCACTTGTTTTTTGCTGATTTATTGCTGATATAAATTAACTGTTGAGTTATTGCCATTCTGACCAGTGTGCGGTGATATCTTATTGTGGTTTTAATTTGCATTTCTCTAATGATTAGTGACATTGAGCCTCTTTTCATGTCTATTGGCCATCTGTATGTCCTCTTTGGAGAAGTGTCTATTCTGGTCCTTTGCCCATTGTTTAATTGGGTTGTTTGTTTTTTTGGTGTTGAGTTTTATAAGTTCATTATAAATTTTGGATATTAACTCCTTATCAGATGTATTAGCGAATATGTTCTCCCTTTCCTTGGGCTGTCTTTTTATTTTGATGGTTTCCTTTGCTGTGTAAAAACCTTTTAGTTTGATGTAGTCAGATTTGTATATTTTGTCTTTTGTTTCCCTTGCCTGGGGAGATATATCAGGTAAAATATTGCTACAGACAATGTCCTAGATTTTGCTGCCTATGTTTTCTTCTGGGGTTTTTATGGTTTTGGGTCTAACACTGAAGTCTTTTATCCATTTTGAATTAATTCTTGTGTGCGGTATAAGAAGGTGGTCTAGTTTCATTTTTCTGCACATATCTGTCCAATTTTCCCAACACCATTTATTGAATAAACTATCTTTAGTCCATTGTGTGTGCTTGCTTCCTCTGTCAAATATTAATTGACTGTAAAAGTGTGGGTTTATTTCTGGGTTCCCTATTCTGTTCCATTAATCTATGTGTCTTTTTTTATGCCAGTACCATGCTGTTTTGATTACTATGGCATTACAGTATAGTTTGATATTAAGTAGCATGATTCCTTCAACTTTGTTCATCTTTCTCAGGACGCTGTTGCTATGTGGGGCCTTTTGTGGTTCCATATAAATTTTTGAAATACTTGCTCTAGTTCTGTGAAATATGGCATTGGAATCTCAATAGGAATTGCACTGAATCTATAGATTGTTTTAAGTGGTATGGATATTTTATTGATGTTAATTCTTCTTATCCATGACCATGGTATGTGCTTCGACTTATTTATATCTTCTTCAGTTACTTTCTTCAGTGTCTTATAATCTTTCAACTACAAGTCTTTTACATCCTTGGTCAGATTTATTCCTAGGTATTTGATTCTTTTTAAAGCAATTGTAAATGGGATTGCTTTTTTCATTTCCCTTTCTGTTAGTTTGTTATTGGTATATAAAAATGCAACTGATTTCTGAATATTAATTTTGTATCATGCTACTTTGCAGAATTCAGTGATCAGTCCTAGTAGTTTCTTGGTGGAATTTTTGGAATTCTGTATGTACAATATCATGTCATATGCATATAAAAACAGTTTTTCTTCTTCCTTTCTAATTTGGATGCTATTTATTTCTTCTTCTTGTATGATTGCTGTGGCTAGTATTTCCAGTACTATGCTGTATAAGAGGGGTGAAAGTGGATATCCCTGTCTTGTTTTTGATCTTAATGGGAATGCTTGTAGCTTTTGCCCATTGAGTATGATGCTGGCAGCTGGTTTGTCACATACAACCTTTATTATGTTTAGGTATGTTCCCTCTATTCCCACTTTGTTAAGGGTTTTTTTCTTTTTTTTAAATCATAAATGGGTGCTGGATTTTATCAAATGCTTTTTTGCATCTATTGATATAATCATATGGTTTTTATCCTTCATTTTATGTGGTGAATCACAATTATTGATTTGTGAATGTTGTACCAACCCTGAAATCCCAGAATAAATCCCACTTAATCGTGGTGTATGAACTTTTTGATGCATTGCTGTATTTGATTTGCTAATATTTTGTTGAGGATTTTAGCCTATATATGTTCATCAGGGATACTGGCCTATAGTTTTCTTTTCTTTCTTTTTTTTTTTTTTTGTAGAGTCTTATCTGGTTTTGGAATTAGGATAATGTCAGCATCATAAAATGAGCTTGGGAGCCTTCCCTCCTCTTGAATTTTTAAAAATAATTTGAGAGGTGTTAGTTTTCCTCAGAATGTCTGGTAAAATTCACGTGTGAAGCCATCTGGTCCAGGGCTTTTCTTTCTTGGGAGTTTTTTAATTACTGCTACAATTTCACTAGGTGTAATCTGTCTATTTAGAGACTCTGATACTTCCTGATTTCATTTTGGAAAATTGTATGTTTCTAGGAATTTATCCATTTCGTCCAGGTTTGTTCAGTTTGTTGGTATATAGTTGTTGATAATATTTTCTTACAATCCCTTGTATTTCTTTCGTGTCAGTTGTTATTTCTCATCTTTCATTTCTGATTTTATTTATTTGGGTCCTCTCTCTTCTTTTCCTGATAAGTCTGTTTAAAGATTTGTCAGTCATGTTTAATTTTTCAAAGAACCAGCTCTTGGATTCATTGATCTTTTGTATAGTTTTTTAAGACTCTATTTCATTGATTTCTGCTCTGATCTTTATTATGTCCTTCCTTCTACTCACTTTGGGCTTTGCTTGTTGTTCTTTTTCAAGTTCCTTTAAGTGTAAAGTTGGAGCCATTATTTGAGCTTTTTCCTTTTCCTTTTTCTGTAATAGGCCTGTAATGCTATGAATTTCCCCCTGAGAACTGCTCTTCCTGTGTCCCACAGACTTTGGATTGTTGTGTTCTTGTCTTTATTTGTTTCAAGGTATTGTGTGATTTCTCCCTTGATCTCATTGTTGATCCATTCATTGTTTAATAACATGTTATTCAGCTTCCATGTCTTTGTGTGTTTTTCAGTGTTCTTCTTGTGATTGATCTCTAGTTTCATCACATTGTGGTCAGAGAAGATGCTTGATATGATTTCAATCTTCTTAACTTTCCTGGGCCTTGTTTTGTGTCTTAACGTGGTCTGCCCTAGAAAATGTTCCATTGGCACTTGAAAAGTATGTATGTTCTGCTTCTTTGGGATGAAATGCTCTGAAGATACCAATTAAATCCATTTGATCTAGTGTGTCACTTAAGGCCACTGACTCCTTGTTGACTTTCTGTCTGGAAGGTCTATCCAAGGAGGTCAATAGGGTGTTAAAATCACCAACTTTGACTGTATTTCTGTTGATCTCTCCCTTTATGTCCATCAAGATTTGATTCACATATTTAGGTGCTCCTACGTTGGGTGAATGTTTACAAGGGTAATATCCTCCTCTTGAATTCTTCCCTTCATTGTTATGTAGCATTCTTCTTTGTCTCTTACTACAAAGCCTTGGTTTTAAAGTCTATTTTGTTAGATATAAATATGGCTACCCCAGCTTTTTTATCCTTCCCATTTGCATGAAATATCTTTTTCTATTCCTTTACTTTTAGTTTGTGTGTATCTTTCAATATGAGGTTGGTCCCTTGGAGACAGCATATATATGGGTCTTGTTTTCTTATCCATTCAGCTATCCTATGTCTTTTGGTTGGAGTATTGAAACCATTTACCTTTAAGGTGATTATTGATAGATATGGATTTATTGCCATGTTTTAAACTATTTTCCTCTTTTTTTCTCCTTTTTCGTCTTCTCTTTTTTAAAAATATTTTATTGATTATGCTATTACAGTTGTCCCATTTTTTCCTGCCCTTTATCCCCTCTGCCCTGTGCACCCCATCCCATCAACCTCATGTCTCTGAGTTCATGTTTATGGGTTGTACATATCAGTTCTTTGGCTTCTCAATTTTCTATACTATTCTTAGCCTCCCTGGACTTTTTTTTGTTGTTGTTGTGTGTCAACACTTTCCTGCCACCACTTTCCTCAGCCCCACCCACCCCCACCTCCCACCCTCAACCCTTCCCCCATTTGGCTTTGTCAATGGGTCCTTTATGCATGTTCCTTGATGACCCTTCCCCTCCTTTTCTCTGTTATCCCCCTCCTTCCTCCCATCTGGTTACTGTCAGTTTGTTTTTTATTTCAATGTTGCTGGTTCTATTTTGCTTGCTTGTTTATTTTGTTCATTAGGTTCCACTTATAGATGAGATCATATGGTATCTGTCTTTCACTGCCTGGCTTATTTCACTTAGCATAATGCTCTCCAGTTCCATCCATGCTGTCGCGAATGGTAGGAGCTCCTTCTTCCTCTCTGCTGTGTAGTATTCCATTGCGTAAATGTACCACAGTTTTTTGATCCACTCATTTACTGTTGGGCATTCAGGTTGCTTCCAATTCTTGTCTATTGTAAATTGTGCTGCTATGAACATTGGGGTGCATAGGCTCTTCTGAATTGGTGTTTCAGGATTCTTAGGGTATGATCCCAGCAGTGGAATTGCTGGGTCAAAAGGCAGTTCCATTTTTAGTCTTCTGAGGAAATTCCAAACTGTCTTCCACAGTGGCTGCCCCAGTCTGCATTCCCAACAACAATGTACTAGGGTTCTCTTTTCTCCACAACCTCAACAGCACTTGTAGTTTGTTGATTTGTTTCTGATGGCCATTCTGACTGGTGTGAAGTGGTATCTCATTGTGGTTTTAATTTGTATCTCTCTGATGGCTAGTGATGCTAGCGTGATGCTTTCATGTGTCTCTGGGACCTCTGTATGTCCTCCTTGGAGAAGTATCTGTTCAGGTCCTTTGCCCATTTTATAATTGGGTTGTTTGTCTTCCAGGATTGGAGTCATGTGAGTTCTTTATATATTTTGGAGATCAAACCCTTATTCGAGGTATCATTGACAAATGTATTTTCCCATACAGTTGGTTCCCTTTTCATTTTACTGATGTTTTCTTTAGCTGTGCAGAAACTTCTTATTTTGATCAAGTTCTATTTGTTTATTCTTTTCTTTATGTCCCTTGCTCTAGGGGACATATTGGTGAAAATACCGCTGTGTGGAATATCTGAGATTTTCATGCCTTTGTTCTCCTCTAGAACTTTTATGGTGTCATGACTTATATTTAAGTCTTTCATCCATCTTGAGTTGATTTTTGTGTGTGGTGTAAGTTGGTGGTTGAATTTCATTCTTTTTTGCATATAGCTGTCTAGAACTCTGAACACCAATTGTTGAAGGGGCTATTTTTACTCCATTTTATGCTTCTGCCCCCTTTGTCGAATATTAATTGACCATAGAGACATGGGCTTATTTCTGGGTTCTCTGTTCTGTTCCATTGATCTATGTGTCTGTTCTTATGCCAGTATCAGACTGTTTTGATTATAGTGGCCTTATAATATAGTTTGATGTCAAGGCATTGTGATTACTCCTACTTTGTTCTTCTTTCTCAAAATTGCTGTGGCTATTTGGGGTTGTTTATGGTTCCATATAAATTTTTGAAATGTTTGTTCTGTATCTGTGAAATGTGTCATTGGTATTTTAATAGGGATTGCGTTGAATCTATAAATTGCTTTGGGTAGCGTGGACATTTTGATGATGTTAACTCTTCTGATCCATGAACATGGCATATGCTTCCATTTATTTGTGTGTTCCTTAATTTCTTTCTTCAGTGTTGTATAGTTTTCTGAGTACAGATCTTTAGCCTCCTTGGTTAAGTTTATTCCTAGATAATTTATTTTTCTTGTTGCTACAGTAAATGGGACTTTTTCCTAGATTTCTGATTCTGATGTTTCATTGCTGGTGTACAAAAATGCCTTTAATTTCTGAATATTGACTTTGTATCCTGCTGTTTTGCCAAATTCACTTATTAGGTCGAGCAGTTTTTTGGTGGAGTCTATAGGGTTTTCTATATGTCCTATCATGTCATCTGCAAACAATGACGGTTTTACTTCCTCCTTTCCAATTTGGATGCCTCTTATTTCTTTTTCTTGTCTGATGGCTGTAGCTAGGACTTCCAATACTTTGTTGAATAGAAGTGGTAAAAGCTGACATCCTTGTCTTGTTCCCAATCTTAGTGGGAAAGCCTGTAGGTTTTTCCCATTCAGTATAATGTTGGATGTAGGTTTCTTGTTTATAGCCTTTAATATGTTTGAGGTATGCCCCCTTTTTTACCACTATGCTGAATGTTTTTTATCATAAATGGGTGCTGTGCCTTACCAAATGCTTTTTCCACATGTATTGATATGATTATGTGATTTTTGTCTTTCCTTTTGTTTATGTGATGTATTACATTTATTGATTTGCAAATATTGTACCATCCTTGCATCCCTGAGATGAATCCCACTTGATCATGGTGTGTGATCTTTTTAATGTATTGCTGGATGCAGTTTGCCAATATTTTGTTGAGGATTTTAGCATCTATGTTCATCAGAGATATTAGCCTGTAGTTTTTTTTCTCTGTGTGTCTTTATCTTGTTCATCAGAGATATTAGCCTGTAGTTTTTTTTCTCTGTGTGTCTTTATCTGGTTTTGGGATTAGAATGATGCTGGCCTCATAAAAAGAGTTTGAGAGTCTTCGTTCTTCTTGGGTTTTTTGGAATAGTCTGAGAAGGACAGGGGTTAGCTCTTCCTTAAATGTTTTGTAAAATTCTCCTGTGAAACGATCTGGTCCAGGGTTTTTTTGTGCCTGAAATTCTTTGATTACTACTTCAATTTCACCAGCTGTTATTGGTCTATTCAAGCATTCTGCTTCTTCTTCATTTAGTTTTGGAAGATTATATTTTTCTAGAAATGTGTCCATTTCACTCAGATTTTCAAATTTCTTGGCACATAGTTGTTCGTAGTAATTTCTTACAATCCTTTGTATTTCTGTAGTATCAGTTGTAATCTCTCCTCTTTCATTTCTGGTTTTATTTATTTGCATCCTTTATTTGCATCTTGATGAGTATGCTTAAAGGCTTGTCGATTTTGTTTTATCTTTTCAAAGAATCAGCTCCTGGATTTATTGATCCTCTGAATTGTTCTTTTAGTCTCTATGTCTTTCAATTCTTCTGTGATCTTGATTATTGCCTTCCTTCTGCTCTCTTTGGAATTTGTTTGTTGTTGTTTCTCCAGTTCTTGTAGACATAGGGTTAGGGTGTTTATTTGAAATGTTTCCATCTTTTTTGGGTAGGCCTGTATTGCCATGAACTTTCCCGCTCGGGACTGCCTTCGCTGTGTCCCGTAGGTTTTGGACTGTTGTATGTTCGTTTTCATTTGTTTCCAGAAACTTTTTGATTTCTTCTTTCATCTCATTATCGACCCATTTATTGTTTAATAGCATGCTATTCAGTGTCTATGAGTTTGAATGTTTCTGAGTTTTTTCCTTGAGGTTTTTCCTAGTTTTAAGCCCCTGTGGTCTGAGAAAATGCTTGATATGACTGCAATTTTCTTAAACTTGCTGAGGCTTGTTTTTTGTCCTATCATGTGTTGTATCTCTGACAATGCTCCATGTGTATTTGAAAAGAATGTATAGTTTGCTTCTTTAGGATGAAAGGTTCTATATACATCAGTTAGGTCCATTTGATCTAAGGCATCATTCTGTTGCACAATATCCTTGTTGATACTTTGTATGACCTATCCATTGTTGACAGTGTGGTATTAAAATTCCCTACTATAAGTGTGTTGCTGTCTATATCTTTCTTGAAGTCCTCCAGGATTTTCCTTATATATTTGGGTGCTCCTATGTTGGGTGCCTATAGGTTTACAATGTTTATGTCTTCTTGATGGATTCTTCCTTTGAGAATTACGAAGTGTCCTTTTGGGTCTCCTTTTATGGCCTTCGTTTTGAAGTCTATTTTGTCTGATATAAGTATTGCTACCCTGGCTTTTTCCCCTGTCCATTTGCGTGGAGAATTTTTTTCCAATCCTTTACTTTCAGTCTGTGTAGGTCCTTTGTTCTGAGGTGGGTTTCTTGTAGGCAGTATATGTGTGGGTCCTTTGTTCTGAGGTGGGGTTCTTGTAGGCAGTATATGTGTGGGTTTTCTTATTGATTCAGCTACTCTATGTCTTTTAATTGGAGCATTTAATCCATTTACATTTACACTTAAAGTTATTATTGATGGGTACTTATTCATTTTTTCCCTTTGTACTTGTGTTCCTTTCTTTCACATACTTTTTCTTCATCTTCTTAAAGCAATCCCTTTAGCATATCTTGCAATGCTGGTTAAGTAGATACATATTCTTTTAGCCTTCTTTTGTCTGGGAAACTCCTTATTCCGACTCCCATTTTAATTGAGAGCCGTGCTGGGTAGAGTAGTCCTGGTTGCAGGCCTTTGCTTTTCATTACCTGGAATATTTCTTGCCATTCCCTTCTGGCTTGTAGTGTTTCTGTGGAGAAGTTGGCCGCTAGCCTTATTGGGACTCCCTTGTATGTTACTTCCTGTTTCTCCCTTGCTGCCTTTAATTCTCTCTTTGTCCTTGATATCTGCCATTTTAATTGTGATGTGTCTTGGAGTGGGTGTCTTCGGGTTCCTCTTGATTGGGACCCTCTGTGCTTCCTGGACTTGTGTGACTTTTTCTCTCCTCAAAGTAGGGAAGTTTTCCATCATTACTTTTTCAAACATGTTTTCTATCCCTCGATCCTCTTCTTCTCCTTCTGGTATTCCTATTATATGGATATTATTATGTTTGTCCTGCATTTTCCTTAACCCCTCTTTGTTCTTTATGAGACTTTTTTCATTTTCTTGCTCTTTCTGGGAGTGTTTTTCTACCATGTCCTCCAGCTTGCTAGTTTGATCCTCTGCTTCATCTAGACTGTTTTTAATTCCTTCTACTGTGTTCTTCAATTCAGAAATTGTATTCTTCATTTCTTCTTGGTTTTTGTTGATAGTTTCTATGTCCTTTTTCATGCTGATATAGTTTGCAGTAAGTTCCTTGTAGTTTCCCTGTAGTTTCTGGTAATTCTCACTGAGTTCACTGAGTTCATTGAGCTTCCTCATAACCATTGTTTTGAACTCAATATCTGGTAGTTTATGTGTCTCTATTTCATTTAGTAGTCTTCCCAAGGATCCTCCTTTCTATTCAATTGGGGGCTGTTTCTTTCTCTTCCCATTATTTGGCTCCCAGAGCAAAACTACAAGGCCCAGGAAACAAACCCACAACCGCAAAAATAACTGCCCCCTGCAATCCCACTATCAACAACAAATGAACCAATAATAATAAGGCTATAAAGAGGTTAAAACTATTATAAGATAGGAGAGAAATAAACTACAGTATAAAATCTAGTGACTTAATATGCACCAACTTGATGGACAAGAAATGAATGTTAAAAAGCTATGTAGTAAAGAAAATATTGCAAATCATGGAGAAGACCAGAGTGGATTTCGTCTCAGAAGCCAGAGTGGATTTCGTCTCGGAAGCCTCTAGTATTTACCACTGTTTTATCTTTCTGGATCCACCTCTGGTGATGTCAATGTTCACCCCTCTGACCTTAGGCAGTCTGTTCAAGGCTTCCAGGGATCTACTGTCTGTGGCTGTCTCCTTCAGTTGTTAATCTAGTCGCTCTGCTCAGCAGTCAGGTTTAAGCACCATAGGGCGGGGCAGAATCTTTCCTGGCGTGGGGCTAATGTTTCCCCTCAGTCTGCTGCTCATCGGAGGGGAGCGGTCTGCCTGAGCAAGACGGCTGCTGCCGCGTGGGGGATGACTCAGGGATCCCAGCAGCTACTTTCTCAGTTCTCTCCCCAAAGCCTCCATCCCCCGTCACTCCTCAGGCCTCTCTAGCCTACTTTGCCCCCGCGTTTCCCCAAGCTCAGGGTAAGTGGCTGTAGATGAAAGTTTATGTGTTGGCCCTTTAAACGGCTCTTTCAGTATCCAGCTTCCCATCTCTGGCAGAGAGCAGCCCTGCCGCTTTTCGCAGCTGGCTGTTGTCTGTGTACTTCTTGGGCTCTGGTGCTGTAGGCTGGGGATCCCCACTTATGGTTTAGACCCTGCTCTTCTCAGGGCTGGGGATCCAACTGGCCACTTACATATCCCTCTGGTGCTGCTGCCTGAGGGTGCCCAGCCAGCCTTCTAGAGTCTCTGCCGCGCTCCTTACCAGTCAGGTTGTGCGGGCCTGATTCTTCTGTCTGCCCGAGGTTATAAGGCTTCTCTCTCGCTGTTGTTCAGTAGTTTGTTCCAGCTGATTTCTCCACAATTTAGCTGTAATTCCAGATTGGTCCTGGGAGGAGGTCATGTGACTTCCATTCACTCCTCCGCCATCTTGATGCGCCTCTCTTCTTCGCCTTCTTAAAGCAAGCCCTTTAACGTTTGTTGCGGTATTGGTTTGGCGTTAACAAACTCCTTCAGCTTTTCCTTGTCTGGGAAGCTCTTTAATTCTCCTTCAATTTTAAATGGTATCCTTGCTGGGTAAATTGTACAATTTTTAAAACCACTCAAAGTAGGAGTTAAGTTCAACTATCCTGTGTGCTGAAAGATACATTTATCTAATTCTACAGGACGCGATGAGGACGAACTCGCTGCAGAATTTCTACCCATGATCTGTCTTGCACAGACGGTGTCCTCGTTGTTCTCTTTTTTGGGCTAGGCACCTGAACTGCAGTTTTTCAAAATAAATTAGAGCTTAAACCACTGTATTTACTTTTTAAAATAATCTCTTTTATTGAATAAAAGAATGTGAAGGCTGCTCAGCCTATCACCTCTCTCCTACTCCATCTCCAAAAGCAGTGTTCAATTTTCACTGAGGAGAAAACTAATAACGTAGGAGAGCTGTCACGGGTTGGCCAAGGACACCTATGAGCCCCCAGGAATGGGTGTGGGGTTTGTTCATGTGTATTTTCCTGCAGAGATGACTCCCAATTTTTGTCATAGTTTCAGAGGGGTCAGTGACTAAAACGGGTTTAGAGTCACCATTGTAGGGGGATCAGGTAGAAAATAAAATTTTAAGCTAAATTTCTTTTTAAAAAAGAAAATAACCCCATTTAGCCCCAAATCATCATCATGGTTATATATGAGCAATACTGAGTTTTCGTTTATGTCGAATTGGAAAAAGGATTATCAGATAATGAATTAGGAAGACTAAGATATTTGTGTTTTTGTGGAGAAAATTTTTTTTTTAAAGGGTGGACGTCTGACAAAAAGTATCTGACATCCCTAATGGTACTCAAGAGACACTCTGTTCGAACTGCGGAGGGTGAAGGAAGAGTATTTTTAAAAACAAGTATTCAGAAAAACTTTCAGCATTTAATACAAAGTTCTCTGTACGTGTGTGTGGTTAAAAATTTTTTAACATATTTGCTCTTTGGACGAAAGGGTCCCTGTAGAGTAAAAGTTGATTATACTTCAACAACGACCTAAATCTAGCTCTCTGGCTCCGAAGACAGGAGTCACCTGGCTAACTGCCAAGAATCACCCTTTACAAATTTAAATAAACAAAGGTCTTACATAGTGATTTTACAAAAACTTAAAATAACATGGGCACTCATAAAGAAACCCTTTCACACAAATATCAAGTAAGGAAAAATGGAAACGAACATTTTATGTTATGATTAGGTCAAAGACCTTTTTTCCCTTCTATATTTAAAAGTATTCTTAAAAAAAAGTTTTCTCTCCCATGAGGGACCATAATTGTCTTTTTTATAATTAAGGACCATGGAAGACAAACACAATTTGTTTCAAATTTTAAGAACTACATATTTTATTCATCTCATTTTTTTTATTAGGAGGAGCGACTACAATACTTTAGCTAATACATGTTTTTACACAACAACCCATCCGTGATTCTTTGGTTCTACAGAAAGTCTGCAGCCGCCCTGGTCTGTGGTCTGGATGCTGGGAGTGAGAGATGAAGGAAGCGACCAGACAGAAAGACAAAGGGAGAGGGCGCGGCGGGGCGCGGCGAAGGCCCGCCCGGCGACGGGGAAAAGCGGCAGTGAAGGAGGAGCGGCGACCAGCTCCCGTGGGCAGGGCCCGCCCGGCGGGTGCCCTTGCAGGAGGCTCGGTGGAGCGCTGCTCTGGTGCCGGGGCCAGAGCGGGGAGCGTGTGCTCGCGGCGCTCGCACTGATCGCGCCCCGGTTGCGGCAATGACGGCTGCGACCGTGCTTAGTCCTGGAGCCGTAGCCCCCCAGCCGCAGTGTGCCCGGGGCATGGGCCCGGCCCCTGGAGCAGGGTGCCCTTCACGGCCACGCCGCAGCAGCCACGTGAGGGCGAGCCCACTGAGGGAATTCAGTTCTAAAACCTGAGCTACTGAGCGCTGTCGTCTTCCCCATTTCTCTTCTGAGATCTCGCAAAGCAATTCCACAACTCCAACAAAACCCCCCTTGCTCCTCCACACTCCCTTCTTAAGGAACAGAGAAACACCTTCGGTTGGAAAGGTTATAAGGAAGGCTTGTCTACAGGTTAATAGCTATTCATAAAAATATTTTGCATGGCTCCCTCTTCTAAAATTCAGCATCTAAGTAATTTGGAACAAATCAGTGGATTTGGGGGAGATACTCACAGGCCAAATTTCAGCAGCAAATGCTTCCTGGCCAGTTTATAAACTTTCAAAAATACTGCCGGCATGTGCAGAGGAAACATTATCCACTGTGCTTAACACTTTCCCAGTAAACTCTGGAATGTGATATGTAAAATTGTCAAACTGTAAGGAAGCCTTCAGTCCTAAACTTTTGTAAAGCTTAGTCAACAGATTTGGCACTTATTTGATTTTTTTTTTAAGACAGCTCCAAGAAAAGCGGAATAAAATATGCATTTCTAACATAACATATTACAAGTTCCTTCTCTCCCTTCACATTTTGTTTTCTCTCATGTTTCCAAATTAGTTGAAATAGGTTCTATTTAGGGGTCAAAGAAATGGTATCAGAGAAATAATCATTCCTCTTTAACTGTTATTAGCACCTGAGACGATGTTATGAACGTCAGTCATTTTCTAGAAGGCTCTGCACATGGACACAGACCACCCTTGGGGTGAGGGGAAGAGATTACAGGCCCTCCAAGCCACCTGGTAGACAGTAGAGTGAAGCTAGCAGGAACGGGGCGAGTCAACAGACCTCATTCGAGCCTGACTCCACCACAGATTAGGTGTGTGGTCTTGGACAAGCTCCTCACCTCTCTCAGTCTCAGTGTTACCGAATGTCAAAGAGAACGACGACTATAGCGCCAGGTGCCCAGGGTTTTAGGAGGCGTAGGGCGGTAAGGCGTGGGCCTGGCCCTGTGGACGCTCAGTTACCCTTAGCGCCACCTATTTAATAGCCACTGCAGCTTCTGCACACCCTGGGTGTCTCCCCCCTTCCTCTTCTCTCTACCTGCTTACCCCCGGCCTGTAAGATTTTAATTTAGTGCCTTTTAGATATGACTGGTTCTTTGACATAATGGATGGCCTTATGAATGGGAAAAATGTGTATAAAGCCAACAGTGGAAAGGCTGATTGGCAAAACACTGATCCTGTGGGTCGATTAAAGTGCTGGATGTGAGTCATGCTTTCTCTGAAACTTCAAAACCTATCCATCCACTAACAAAGTTTCCCGGAAGGATAAGACTTTGTCAAAAACAATAGCATGGTTAGCAACAGAAGAGAGGAATGGCACCAACAGCCAGGTGGACGTGTGCACAGTTCTGGGCAGGGCACAGGCTATGGAGTCAGAGAGCCGGGGGCACATCCGCCCCAACCCCGGCTGCGGGGCTGCGCAGATAACGGAACCTCAGTTACCTCTTTTCTTAAACAGGGAACGTAACAGCGGTCTTGTCTGCCACGTGAAGAGTCTTGAAGGAACACGTGAGATGACATTTATGAAAATACCCTGAAAACCACAGTAAGTCATAAATACCAGCTAGGGGCTGAGCGCTGGGGTTGTGTGGGGGAAACACTGCACTCTAGGAGGGGCGGCAGGGAGGGAGGGCCGTGGGAAGGGACCCTGGCCAGTGGATGGGAAGAAGGGGGCGGGCCTGGAGAGGGGGAAGAATAGGGACAAGGGGGCGCCGGAAGGAGGCTCAGGGATGAGAGATGGACACTGCTCCCTGGTGCTTCTCCCAGGCCAGCTGCCCACCAGTGCTGCACTGTCTCCAAAACATGGAAATTAAAATCTACCATATTAATGAGAAAAATGAAACTCGGAGCCACAGGAACCTTGGGATGCCCTCCTGGACGCCGCCACACCAAACCCTGGCCCCAGGAGGCAAGCTTTAAAAAGGGCTTCATTTCTTCCAAGGAGGATAAGCAATTCATTGAACGGCAACAGGATCTCAACGTTACTCTAACCTCCTCCCCTCTGCGATGATACGAAAGCAGATAGGCTGAAACCCCAAAGCCAAGGAAGAGGAGTGAGAAGAGCTCTGGCCTAGAATGCAGGAGAATTCAGGAACTCTGAGCTCTACACCCAGTGTGGCTGCTAATCACTGGCCTCTCTATGCCTCAGTTCCCCTGTCTCTGATCGATGGATACTGGTGTCAGATGATTCCTTCCTACCCTGGCATTCTCTGGCTGTAGGGCACTTCTCATTGGTGAAGATGACTGAAGGCTCACAAGAGGGGAATGGAGCCCAAGAGCAAAGATGTACTGGTAAGAAACGGGATATCTGTGCCTTAGTGAGAACAAACATTGCATCCCGGCCGGCTCGAATTCTGGAAGGCCCCTCTGTGGCCCAGGGAGAAATGCCAAGGTACAACTGGGCTGAGATAGGAAGAGGACTCCACTTTGTGCCAAGCATTCTGGGCAACAGAGCTGTGTTGGTTCATCTTTATTCCTCAGTGTACCTAACACAAGATGAATAAATGACTGCGTGGGATTTGCTCAGGGAGCAGGAATATGATGCTTCAATACAATGTTATCAAAATCACCCAGTAATAAACAAAGAAATCATATGTGGTTCAGTGGAACTGAAGCATGTGCCTGATTATCAGAAAAAAGCACCAAAGAACCATAGCCCTTGTCTACCAGTGAGGATACAACTCGCCCCAGCCCCTCACTTTAAAGATGGAGGATATGAGGTCCAGGCTGGGGAAGTGAGATGCTGGAGCCCAGGAACAGCAGGATGTGGTTGGAATGTAGGTTTTCCTTCCTCCCAGGGGAGAGTACGTAAATAATCAAAGATGCAGGAAACAAGATGTCTTTTTCTTGCTTCCTACATGAAGGGTGATAATAGTTGCAAATATTGTATACAGAGGAGCTTTGCAGGTAAGAGATTCAGTTCAAACATTGCCCATGTCCCCAAAGTAAAAGAAAATGGGTTGCTTAAAGAACAAAAGACTGTGGTCAGAAAAAAGCCAGAATGTCTTGGTGTCAGAGATCAAATCACTTTTCTCAAAAAAAAAAAAAAATCTTATTTAATTGTGGCCTTTTCCAAATATAATTCTGTTGACTATTTTGTTATCAGGGTTAATGAAGCTTCACTGAAGGACTCTTTATATTAATAAATACCACAATGGAATTTTTTAATGCCTCAATTCGTTGTTTAAACATTCAAAACTCTTCCTCAGGGATAGCAGAAATTTATGCTGCTCATTATTTCTAAAACAATGTCACTTAAGCTAAATAAACAGATTCTTTTTTAAAAATAGAAATTAAGCATTTAAGGGTTCTCAAGGGCTATTCTTACAGACATCCTCTCCATGCAATCACATGAACCCAGGGATAATGTGATAGGTAGTAATTATAAGACGCCTGGCCAAGAGACGTTCTTCTGTGTGTAAATATTTTATGGAGTCAGCACCATGCAGTGGCACCTGCAGAGTAAAATATTGCCTCTGTGAGCCCTGGGGAATCTTAACCACTTCTCATTAATCAGCCCCTCTTACTTTTTGTACCTCAAATAGTGTTTCAAGAGATCAAAAACCTTTCAAAAATGAAAACATCCCTGAAAGATGGTGTTAACCCTATTTACTAAGAGGTAGCATTGCTGAGGTTTCAAATGCAACGTGCATGATAATCAAAAGGCTTACCTTGACGACCTGTGGGGACGGAAGCAATGAGTCTAAAGACATATTACAAGTTACACCTCTTCTACTAAGTTGTTAAAAAGACATTCCATTTTACCTCATTCTCTGGGGTGGGAGATGGTGTTACAGAACTAAATGACCCTTTCCTAGAGCCCTGAAGATCTGCCGGGATGGAGACAGGGCGTTCCCACTGAGTAGTTCCTGTTGGTATGTGCCAGTAGTAGGTCCCGGCGACGTCGCTGATTCTTTTCCAGCCGGGAGGCAGATCTGGATCGGTCTGAAATGAGTGATCACTCCATATGTCTGCTGGGAAATGGAAAAAGAGAGAGTTCTGTTAAAAGGGGAAACAAATTATAGTCTTCCAAGTTTAGTAGCAACAGTCAGGAGAATTCTACATCTGGATATGTCCTTAGCCCAACTGAGAAGAGCTACAGCCATGCTATGGATACAGAGCACGGTAAAAAAAAAAAAAAAAAAAGTAATATGGAATAAAACAAGGAAAGAACTGGAAAGGAGGGATGACATTTGAGAATATGGACATACAAGACACCCACTGTCAAATCATCCAACAGGACTAAGAACCCTATGATCACAGCAAAGCTTTACTGTTGTTGTTCTTACATGCTGTTGAGTCGGCTCCGATTCCTGGAGACCCTATGACCAGGTGATGTCCCTAATGCCCTGTCCTCAGCAGCCCTGCTTGGCTTCTGCAGACTCATGCCCATGGCTTCTTTTATGGTGTCAATCCACCTTCTATTTGGTTTTCATCTTTTCCTGCTGTCTTCTATTTTTTTCAGCATTATTGTTTTTTTCTGAAGAACCCTGCCTTCTCCTGATGTGCCCAAAGTAGGACAGCTTCGGTTTTATCGTTTTTGCCTCCAGTGATGTTTCAGGCTTAATTTGTTCCATTAGCCAGAATTAACAACCCATGTAAAATTTGCAAGGTCACATACAAAATCTACCTCATTCATCTGTAAATTAGTAAGATTTACTGTCTGGTATCTTATAACATTCCCAGCAATGAGTGCAACTCTTACTTTCTTTAACTGCTTTCTATAAATAATACTGTATTTATATCTTTTAATAACTCCTCCTCTGCAAAGTAGCAATGTCTTTTGTAAAACTCTAGAATTCTAAATTGTACACAGAAGATTCCCAAAGAAGACAGCCTGGGAAAAGCCTTGGTGTTGAAGCGGGGACCAGACTGACTCTAAAACCAGGCCCGTAATATAAAAATACAAAGTAGGGTGGGTGTGAAATACAGCAGAGAGCAGTAGGGACTGTGGCAAAGTGGCAAGCGTGTGCAAAGTCCAAAGGCACTCAAATTCAAAAACTAATTTTTAAACACTGTGGGGTGTGGTAAATAAAACATACCACCTATTCTCTGGCCTATGTGAATATTTTATAAGTTTACTAAATAGCTATTTGCTTTAAAAAATCTCATTATTGGCTTTTTTAAGAGTTGAATATGAAATGGATTAAAGGGCTAGAGAAGGAGGAGAGAGAAGAGGAGCAGAGTAAGAAATTCATAGAGATGGAGGCGCCACGGAGGCATCACAGGCAGCTGTATCGGAGCAGGTGGGCGGGAAAACTGAGGAAACTGGAGCTCTAAGCGGGGGGGTCACTGCATTCTAACGATGGGACCTTTTCTACGTGGACATTCAGAAAAGACCCGAGCGCTTCACAACAATTCAATGAGAAAGCGCGTGGGCCTTGCTCTGTGCAAATGTCATTGCATCACGTGGGCAGGTGTCACGGAGGCTGTTTACAGCCGCTACAGGAGAAAAAGAGGCCAAACAAAGGGGCTGATTAGGACTATGGGCACAGATGTACATTCATGAGGCTGTCTGGGATCCCAGCTTCCACTTTCTCATTTAAATCTGCCAGAGGCAAAACTGCCCCTTGTCTCAAATTATGATGGAAACTTCCCTTCCCCCTACAGGAAATTAGGCATGATTAAATAATTTCGAGTTACTCAAACTCAAAACAAGCATGTGTATAAGCTCCTTTGTCCAGTGTTAGTTTTAGGGGGTTGTTTCTGCAGTACTTTTGTTTTCAGCATCTCAGCTGCGACAGGACAGGTAAAATACATGGGTTTGGAGACTGTTGAAAACCCGATCAAGGGTGTTTCCCTGTCCCATTCTAGTGGCTCCAAAACAAGCCGTGGGGCTAGAAATCGAAAGGACAGAAAAAGGCCGCTAGTTAGCATTTCTGTGGTTTTGAGGTCTGAGCGCGGGAATTTACACATCTATCCAGTTTCTCTATGGCTGAGGCGTTAGCATATATGAAGAACAGCTACATGCACCACCGTTCAGAATATGAAATCACGTCAGACCAAGGGCAGAGAACAACGTCAGTGGTCTGAGGCTCTGGCTGTCGGAGCAGGTACCTCAAGGGCAAAATGAGAGGGGCTTTGGGTTGCAGGGCAGGGGCTGGCTGTTCAGTCTTCAGCCAGACCCACCACTTATATTTGTTTTATATTCCGAGTTTCTGCTAGGTTTTGTTGGGGAAAAAAAAGCAGCGGCGGGGGCGGGGGTTATTCTGTTGGTATAAGCTGATGATGATGCTCAGATGATGATGATGATGATGGAGAAAGTAAGGTGGGCACATCTGCGGTATCATTCATGGTTCCAGAACCATTTACAGCATCCCTTCCACATCATCCTACACTGTCGTAGGGGCTGTGTGCCGTGGGAGGGCAGACAGAGATGTCTGTCCTGCTTACCACCCTAGTCCCCACACCGAGCAGAGCAGGTGTTCAATAACAGTGAGTTGGATGGATGGGGGATGGATGAAGGGATAGGTGGAGAGAATGAATGAATAAAGAAGGAGGGAGAAACTAATGAAGGAATGAAATCGTTGGATGATGGGATTTGGAAATTGGCACTTGGCAAAAGAGGGATTCTGAAGAAATCAGTTCTGTGAAGTTTCACTAAATAGGGTAAGCTCCCAACCCCCAGGAATCCCAGGTTAGGGGCAACGTCTGCTTCCCTCGACGGTGCACGTGCATGTCCTTATGCGTAAAAAGAAATACAAGGGGATAAAGTGCAAAGGGTTCTGCGCTGGAAGCCAAGAGATTGGAGTTGAGATTTAGTTCTTTCTTTTATTGATATATTTGACAAGGAAAACTATGAAATACTATCTTCTGAGTCACCTCAGCCCTATTATG
The DNA here is from genome assembly GCA_004026545.1 of Mormoops blainvillei. Taxonomy (NCBI): domain Eukaryota; kingdom Metazoa; phylum Chordata; class Mammalia; order Chiroptera; family Mormoopidae; genus Mormoops; species Mormoops blainvillei. The sequence continues at coordinate 38,804 of PVJD01007725.1, forward strand.
CTTCATTTTGTTTAGTGTTCACAGCCCCAAATTGTTTTGTGTTTCTACATAAAATGATGTACGAGGTGGGGACCCAAAAAACCTGGAGTTATCTTCTGGAGGGCGGGCCCCTGGTAGTACAGGCTTCCCCCACTAGGCAAGTGTTCTAGGAGCCCATCTGTATCAGGGCACCAGCTGGGGTTGTTGTGAGAAGCTGCGTTCAGCTTCAGTGAATTTTTTTTGAAGACTCCTTCGAAGTGCTTGCCCATTTTATGATGGGTGACTTATGAGCACACCTGCCCACACCACGCGGAGTGCTCAGCAGTCTTTGACCAAAAACGGCATGACCCCTGTGCCCCACCCTCCCTATTCACCCAATCTCACCCCGAGCGACTTTTTTTTTTGTTTCCCTGGATGAAAAAAGTCCTCAAAGGGAAATGTTTTGCCAGTGTGGAAGAGTGAAACAAAAAACAGCAGAAGCACTAAAAGGCATCAAAATCAACGAGTTTCAAAACTGTTCTGAGCAGTGGAAAAAAATACCTTGATAGGTACATTGCATCAACTGGAGAATACTTTGAAGGTGGCTGAAGTTTAAACATGTACGAATAAATACACAACTTTTATAAATACATTTAAATAAATTCCATTTTGGGGGCTCCCCCCTTGTATATATTTTAATGAGTACTTGGACCTTATTCAATGGATTGGTGGTTTTCAACTGCTGTCAAGCTGGGGAGGAAGACAGTGATGGAGGGAGGTGGAATTCCAGGTCCTTCCGGAGCCTTTCGACCCTAACAGCGCCGCTTTTATCTGTTTTACATATTGGTGTTTTATGTATAATTTCCCTTGAAAACAGGGATCTGTTGTTTTTAAAAAATTTTCGCTTACAGTAGAGCTTGAAACCATAGCTAAGGCCAGAGACCAGCGGGGCCAAGACAGCGAAACACCAAGAAGCTGCTTCTCTCCTAAGATTGTGCAAAATATTGCAAAGCAGCTTAACGGGCTGCCCTCAGATGGGTAGCACAGTGGACAGGGCGTGCGGACTAAATCAAAAGAGGAAAATCTGCAAACACCAGGTTATCAGGGAGCGTTCCAACCCCTTTTAATTCTCGGAAAATACTTAGTGCGGCTTTGCTGAAAAATGCAAGGAGCCGGCGCTCCAGAAAGGCGACGGTGGCTGAGAGCGTCACTGCCCTTCTGAACCTTGGCAGTTCCCGAACTGGGTGTCTGCCCTGCACCCCTTCTACTAGGCAGACGTGCTTAGAGCTCTGAGCTCACAACGTGGCATTCTCAGCTTTCAGTGGGAACCCCCTGAAAGGTCTCCACGCTCTAACTGGGTGAGTCATTGTGCCACAGTAACCTCAGGAATTGCGACTCAGTATTGAAAACATAAAACTAAACAGGGTTCCGCTTCCGAGTTATCCAGCCTCAGGACTGCAACTGAGACCAACTGTGAGGGTTCCTCAAGGAAAGGTATTTAATAGGAGAGTTGAAATGGAGAGATATATAGGAAGCCTGCAGAGTACAGTTCAATACTCCAGTGAAACTAGGAAAGAAGCCAATGAAGGCACCAGACATGGCACCATGCAGCCTGGCACGGAAACCAAGGGTGAGAGCTCTGGGCGGGCTTCCTGTCTGACTCAGCCACTCACTATCTGAATGACCTTGGACAAGTTGCCCAACCTCTTTGGGTTTCAGGTGCTTATCTGTAAAACGGGGATGAAAGCAGTACCTACCTCACCAGGTCATGTATAAAACATTCAGAATAAAGGTGGCACAGCACAGGCATATTCACTACAATAAATGTTCACTGTTGCTGTTACCATTATCATATTATATGTTTCCAAGTCAACAATATAATAATATATTAAGTTCATTAAGGTTTCCCAGGAAGAAAATATTTTCCTGTGTCCAAAGGAAAATGCTCGCTACAGAATTTATGGGATCAAATGACCACGATGGTTCAAAGAATAAGGATAAAAGATAATAACCTTAAGGTGAGACTCCCTGAAGAAGAAGGTCAATTGAGTTCCCTCTGCAGGGCCGGGCTTTAAGGACCTGAGAAGGTCAGACCAGCCCAGATTCTACCCAGCATGCCTTGCTGGACTTCCTCCCATCACATAGCTCGCCCCTGACTGCCGTGCCACTGCTTCACAAACACATTCTTTTTCACCAAATGTCTCTCAATTAATGTAGAAGTAAAAAAAAAAAAAAAAAAATTCAAAATTTTAAAAATAAAACTTTTCCTAGGTTTCTTTCAAACACAAACCATCCCCAAATGAATAAAGTTTCCTTGCATTTATATGATTCCTGAGTTTTTCCCCACTGCGGTCTGGGGACCTCATTTAAAAAAAAAAAAGTTCTCCACCCATGAAGTGAAGGAGGTCCTCACACCCATGATCACACTGAATGCTCACGTCCATCTCGGCTAGAAGGGCATGGAAAGGAGTATCGGCAAGTCAGGACAAGAATCCTGGACTTTGGAGGCTGAGACCCAAGTCCTACTCATGCTGCCATGAGGCTCTAAATGCTGGTACCAATCATGCTGTTAGCATTACAAGGACACGATGCTGACTGCGGGCATCACCCAGCTCCACTTTGCTTTATTGCAGGGGCTCAGGGCGTGTCCGTGACTGCCCTGTGAAGGGTACACTATTGTTAGCCGCACTTCAGAGGGGACAGCAGTGAGTTTTAAAGCCAAGAGGGTCAACTGTGTCCCTACGGAGAAATGGATTTCACTTTTTCAAAGGCCAGAGAAGAATCTGTATGGGCAGCTTGGGGGAAATGAGGAGGTGAGCAAACAGGGGGAGAAAGAAAAGAAAAGGATCACAATGGCTGCGGTGCCGAGGCTCTGAGCCCAGCCAGCTGACCTGACCGAGGTCACACAGCTGGTAAGTGGTGGCACCCGGATTCACTCCAGGGGACTGGTCCAGAGCCCTGACCCATCCCAAGTCCGAGGAGGACACTTCCGATGCAGGCTTTTTGCAGAGTCCTCCTTTCTGTGCCCCCCTCCCTAATTCTGCTCCCGGTAAATCCAGTAAATCCGGGCAGCCCCTCTAGCAGCCGGAACATCTGGGCCCACTCGATAGAGGCCTCGAGGTCAATTCCACCACCCACAGGCATGCTGCAGAGCCTGAGAGCCCATTTCTGCCTCCCGTCTGTCCCGAAGGATCTCGCACCCAAGACGCTTTATGGCCTCCTGTCCGTAAAGCATCTCACTGAAGGCAGAGGCACGGGCTGACAGGCAGGAGGCCAACGCCACGGGTGCGCCTTCAAAGTGGCTCTGTGGTCCTTCATTGTTTGTAGTTCTGTTCCTTTCTGAGGGGACAGGAAGCAGGCCCTGGAAGTCAGAGTGTAAAAATAGCGAGGCTGAGCGTCCCAGAAAGTCCCTCTTGAGCTGGAACCCTCTTGGGCCAAAAAGCAACCCTTGGCGTGGGAACAAGGAGGCCGTCTGTGGGCAGCGAGGCCTGCCCCCTCTAGCCGCCTCTGGCGCCTGTGCCCCTGGCCTGGCCCCGCCCCAGTGCCTTTGCAGGGATCTGCTCCCCGCTCCCGTGTGAGGCCAACCTGCCTCTAATCATCCTCTCCCCGGGGCTCACTTGCAGGAATCCCAGGGTCAAATGAAAACAAATTAGCATCTAGCAGCAGCAGCTGGAAATTTCCTCTCCTGCCCTGGAGGCCACAGGAAGGAGGAGGGGGTGAGCTGGGATTCTCAGTTCAGCAAGGTCTGCAATGCAGGGTGCAAAAGCTTCCCCTCCCGTCCTCAGAATGGCGCTCCCTCCCTTCCTCACCGCTGGTGTACCCAGTGCCTTAGGTGTGCATGGCACGGGGGAGGGGTGGAAGGGAAGAGGAGATGGGTTGATTCATTCAACAAATATTTCCTATCTGCTCCGTGCCAGGCATTGTCTTAGGGCTGGAGACACAGAAGTCATCAGATAGACCCAGGCCAGGCATCAGTGGTTCTCGAGCATCAGGGTCACCGGGACGGCCTGCTACAATACAGATCACTGGGGGCCACCCCCAGAGTTTCTGACTCAGTGGGTCTGAAAATTTGCACGGCTAACGGTTCCCAGAGGGTGCCCATTTCATGCTTCTGGTTTCCAAACCACACTATGAAGAACCATTGGCCTAGGAAAACAGAAAACGTAAGCATTCTTTACCAGCAAACTCCGTCTAACTACTAGCTCCACAAAAGTAAAATGGGACTGTATATTCAATCATTCACTGATTCACCCACTTATTCATTCATTCATTCATTCTGTACTGAGGGCCTCTGATCAATGCCAAGCACTATTCTAGAAGCTGTGAACATGGTAATGAATAAGAGGCAAGTTAGGTTGTGTGATCAATTATGTCACACATATATGGGGATGGGGTGGCCTATTTGGATAGGATAGTGTGGGAAGGTCTCTGAGGAATAATGTTTCCCTAAACTAGGTGCCAGCCTTGGGAAGAGACAAGGGAACAGTATTCCCAGCAGAGGGAGCAGCCCGTGCAAGGCCATGTGGCAGGAAAGAGCCACATGTCATGTTATTATATTGAAAAAGTCACCTGAGGGAGGGGTAAGGTCTAAAATAAGGTTTAAGAACACCAGGGCTAAGAATTCACCCTCTATGCAAAGGAAAACCCTTCAAGGTCTTGTGTGATCTGTCTTTCCAAAATCAGAAGAATAATTTGCACAATGCTCCCATTCTTGGAAAAGAAAAAAACTCTCTTCCACAGTCTTAGCTGCAGCTGCTACTAGCTACTCTTTTAAGTAATGATATCCCTGAGGGATCCAGACACTGTAATGCAAACCATTTGAGTTTAGCTTTAGAACTCTTTTTCTGATCAGCCGGTGGTCCGCTTCCTTTGCGTCTCTCTGTCTTCTTCTCTCCACAACCCCACCCCCTTATTTCCTTTATTTTTATTGAAGACAATAGAACGGAGCCAGGACTCTATGTCTAGATCGTTAATTATCGATTTGCTGAGGGTTCCAAGCAGTGTAGACAGGCTGCTTAGAATTGGGGCAAAACCGTCCTCAGCCAAAGGAACTGGCAAAAGCAATGACTATAGAAATAAGGGAAGGAGAGGCCCAAAATGTTCAAAATCTGTGAGCTTTCAGAGCCCTGACCCGCCAGACAGAGGGAAGGAAAGCTCACCAAAAACATTTCTTGATATTTATCGGTAAGGCATAAATGAGACCCTGAAATGCCTACCACAGCCTTAGGAAAATCACACATTGTCCTCAGCTGGGCTTTCCTGGGGTGGCATTCTTTTAACAGTTGTAATAAACTCTTACCAGTTTGGGGAGTGTTAATTTCCTAACACCTTTTCCCATATTTTTCTTTAACAAAATTAATATTAAGATTTTGAGTGTCCTTGAAACAGGGTGCTATTTGTAGCTGAGGATTTTGCTGTTAAAGATTTTTGAGTAAATACTCTAAGAACTCATTATTTAAATAGGCCTTACATTTGGGCCCTGTTAACACTAGATACTCTGTATCTTTTAATTAAGTATTTTGGCATAAGATCAACACAGAATTTCTTCATTTACACTCACTGGGGACAGGGTCTCTGCTGAGCTTACCCTGCTACATTTTTAGCTTCAGGGCCCTTTCGCTGTCACAGGCCGATCTCAGTTCCAACACTGGCTTGTGTGACTGCAGGCAAATGGCCTAATTTCTAATGGCCTGCCTGCTCAGCCTACGACAACTGTCAGCAATTCCTCCTTCATGGGGTCGACCTAGAACACAGTGCTGGGCACAAAGTCAGGCACATAGCAGTCGCTCAGTAAATCTGTGTTATTATTTTGCTTCATTCAAATGTGGCTTTGGGGACACAGTATTTTTGAAATGGTATTGACCGTGGTGCATTTCATTTTAAAAACTTAAGATTTCTGAGAGTTTGCAACCACCAAATGTGTTTTTACCAAAAAAGTAGTATTTATTTAGATCAAGAAAACTAGATGATGACCCAGGCGATGGCCATGTCAACGTGGAAACGACATTGCCCGTGTGCACATGCTGGTTTGCGTATGTGGCACCTCTTTAATTAGCATGTGGCTGTTTTATGTCTTGTAGTTGAGCTGTTAAAGAAGCAGAAATGAAATCCAAACAAAATATTTGGTTAGGTGTGCTGCATTACTGAAGACATCTTTCCTTTGAGACAGCTTCTGCTCTATCTCACAGCCTCGCAAAAGTATGCAAATAGGAACTGATCCAATGTTGGTGGAAGATAAAAGAGAAAATATGCCTGTCTGTTCACAGATCGTTAACCAAAATCGACACAGGGACTCTGCAAAGACAGATTTAAAAACTAAGTGGCATGAGATGTAAGCGGCTGAAAATTATTTGAGGGAAAGACTGGTATTTGGAAATATCCATCCATACATATATATATAAAATTGAGGTTAATCATATGACCTGGCTATAGATATTTTAAATGTTATCAGATGGTCTCATTCTAAACACCTAAATATATAATAAGACATTTATTTCCTTGCAAGGTATACAAGAAGATAGTAAGATCTCATGTGACATGAAATGCAACGTGAGAACAGTGTTTTCTTTCAGAGTGTGCACAAAGTGGCCTAATTTATAACCACCACTGAGAAGTCACCAGCTTAAAAGCCAAGCCCCCACCCCCCAAAAAAGTTAAAAATGAAAACATAAAATATGAATGGAGATTTATATTTTATTTTAAGAAAGGTACAGACCATTTTGGTAACCTCAATTTCATTTTTTTCTAAGAAGTGCCAGAAAAGCCCTGTGGGGGAACCCACAAATGTGCAAAACCCAAAATCTAATCATAATAATGAATGGAGAGTGGGTGCCGATGGACTTGCTCTTGAAATCATCAATTCTTAAATAATTTTTAAAAGTAACAATCACAAGATATTTATGTAAAACTGCCAGGCAGGTTTATTATTTTTGCCTCCAGGTGTCTGACTGTGTACCATGAACCTATAGGACAGAGACAATGCACCTTGTCAATACCAGACAGGGCTAATCGGGATGGGCAGAAAGGTAAAAAAATCAGGCCTAATATTCTTTGCTTTCACATCTGGGAGCTCAGTGCCTATTCCTAAACACAGTGTTCCAGGAAGATCTATCTACAGAAATGAAGCACAGGGTAACTGTACAACCTCATTCAGAGAATGGGTCCAGCTGCCTTATTTATCCTCAGTCAACCCAACCACAAAACGTCCTCATGTGATTATCATTTCACAGTGAGCAGTTAGAAGAGAGAAAACAAAATACTATCATCAGCAGGAATCTTCCCCTGGTTTTCACACCATTAGATGGACAGAATCATTACTGGCACCATACTCTTCCAAGGTGCACGGGTTTAAAAGTATATTAAATAGAGCCAATTTTCTTTTCCAGTATTTTGTCAGGGTCTTCAATACTTTTCTCTTAGAGCTTTGTTCTTCCCCAGGCTGCAGTGATGACAATGGCAATGATGACAAGGTGGAAGCTCTTGCAGGGCTGCTTGGACCAATTTCAAGGTCATTATTATTTTAAATGGTGGCACACCAGGACTTGACTCCCCAGCTACATTAAATATTAGAACAAGAGATGATTATTGAGAATCTAGGAAAGAGACTGTGTCCAATGACAAACTACAATTGGCCTTTCATCAGCACATTGAAAAAGCAAGCTGAAGTGGATGCGATCTTTCCTAAAATCAAAATCTATATGTGGGAGCACAGAGAACTAGATTCCCATAGGTTAAAACGCATCTATTTTGTTTCTAATATGAGAACACTAGCAGGCACTGCTAGGGCACTACGGCACTTTCAAAATGCTGTAACGAATCCAGTCTCATGTGACCCCACAAAATCTTACGACACAGGTAGAGGAGATAATATCCCCCTTTTACAAGTACAGAAACAGATTTCAGCAACGTGAAATAACTCAATCAAGGCTGGGAAACTGGTCGTCATGACTTTGGAGAAATCTCAGTGTATTTTTGTTTGGGAACCATTCTATGTGTTAAGTCTATTTTTAAAGGTTAGCCCTGGCTGGTGTGGCTCAGTGGATTTGAACACCAGCCTGCGAACCAAAAGACTGCTTGTTCGGTTCCCAGTCAGGGCACATGCCTGGGTTGCGGGCCAGGTCCCCAGTTGGGGGCATGTGAGAAGCAACCAATAGATGTTTCTCTCCCACATCAATGTTTCTCTCCCTCTCTTTCTCTCTTCCTCTTAAAAAAAAAAAAAAAAGTTAGATGCCCTTTAAAAATCAGCAGAACTAAAGTAAATTATTCAATCTGCCACAGTGCTTAGTGGACAATCTTCAATATCTGATGTAAAATAAGATTTTAGACTATGGGTGGGGTGGAGGAGTTCAGAGAAAAATGTTTTTCTAAAATTAACTATAAAAACAAATTTAAAGGAATCATGGTAAAAGCTGTTTTTTATTACTTCTCAGATATTTATTCTCTACCTGAATTAAAAAAGGATTTGAAGCAATTTACATAAAACATATACTAAAATCAATAAAATAACAAAAGAATAAAGCCAGGGAGTTGAGAAGGAATTTAATTTCTTGCTCCAAAAATTTACAAAGATTTAGTTGTCTAATGGAAGAAGTTCATCAAAAAAGAAACTTTTTCTAAGCAGCAACACTAAGAGGAACTTAGCATACAGGAAACAGTACTGGAGGTACAAAGGCAGTAACTGATAAAGAAGGTTTCACATTCATCCGGATGGTTTCACTGTGTAGATCTTGTTCTAAACTGTATTCATATTGAACAACAGTTAATTAAATATAAACAATTTTTGCCCTGGCTGGTGTGGCTCAGTGGACTGACTGCTGGCCTGCAAACCAAAAGGTCGCTGGTTCGATTCCAAGTCATGGCACATGCCTGGGTTGTGGGCCAGGTCCCCAGCTGGGGGTATGCGAGAGGCAATGGATCACTGTATCTCGCACATCGATGTTACTCTCCCTCTCTTTCTCCCTCCCTTCCCCTATTTCTAAAAATAAATAAAGCCTTTTAAAAAATAAATGTAAACATTTTTTTAAAATAATAAAGTTAACTAGGCAAACCATTCTGTACTTTTCCTTTTATCTATGAAAAGCCTGATATTTGGGTTTCATAAATAAGGTACCTGTAGCAGACAATGCAAGGTGTTCATTCACCGATGTCTGGTATCTTCTTCAAAGCAATAAAAACTTTTGATTAGACACATGGCCACCCAAATACAGAATATATTTCCTAGCCTCCCTTGCAGCTACGTAGCCATGTAAGTAACATCCCAATCTTTGGGGTATAAGTACAAGAATTGTATGGCACTGCCTCAGAGCCTTCCTTATAAAATAGCTGGAAAACATTTTTCTTGTTGGAATAGACCTGCTACCTTGCACCATGAGGACACAGGTATATCATAGAGATGATGGAGCAGTATGATCAAGGAATTTGGGTTCCTGAGGTCTTTGTGAAACAGAGCCAGCACATGAGTGGGCTGCTACTGCCAGGCTTCTATGTGAAAGGAAAATCAATGTCTATTGCAATCAGCCACTCCTATTTTACAGGCTTGTATTACTAGCAGTTGGAGTTGGTCCTAACTCATCCATTTAATGGAAGGAAACTAAATTCCAGGTCTAATACCTAGGAAAGAAATAGCTTCTAACAATTTACCTTTGCAATCCCATATTCACTCTCAAACTATAGGCATTTAAATTATAGAGTTTAAAAACCCAGGCTTCTAACTCCCAAATTCTCCAACCCTCTTCAAAAAGAGCATATTGTTGGAACATAACTTCATCAGTTATCATTCATTCATTTTCCACCACTCACCAATCAAAGCATCTTAACCTCACCTCCAACTCTTGTCAAAAATACCAAATTCAGTGTTGGACTTAATTTTTCACAAACCTCAAGAAGTACCTATCGGGATTCAACCAACCACATGCAGTGTCCAGCCATTCACTTCATTTATGTTGTTTAGTTCATTAACCTACGCCATCCTCCTCCTACCCCCTCCAATCCTAGGTCAGAAGAGAAAAGCAAAGATTCTCCAGGGAAAAGAGAATGGCAAAACCAATTAGCTGCTGCACACCTGTACAATAGCTTAGTTTTTCTTTCCACCATTAAGAGAGTTACATGCAGAGCCCTGAAATTTTCAAAGATGCTGGGGCTACTGGAAGAAAAGAGGCAGGGGTATTTGTGGATCCCATCTGCCAGGGATACATGAGTAGAAAGTATCTTTTTTTTTTCTTTTATGTTTCTCAAAATAGAATCCAGCATAAGACAATATTAGGTAATTGAGCCAAAATTCCAGAAAAGGACAAGTAAATAAAGTACTTAACCTCAAAATCTCAAATAATAAATTAGTGCTTACAGTTTAGAAGGTCTCCTTTTCTGTAATGAGGTATGGAACTATTTGGTGTTTAAATTGTGGGTCCCCAATAGCGAAAAGTTCCAAAAGATTGTCTTAGAGGTGCTATCAATCACAAATTAAACAGTTCTAAGTTCCTTAAAGCAAAGACTAAGCTTGTTCCTCTTTTTATTTAATCAACTAAGTACCACAAATATGTCTCACACACAGTAGGTGTGCACTGCAAGTCTTCCGAATATAAGTGAATGCATTCGGGAGTGGCTCCCTTTTTCATATTTCATTCTCTGAAACTACAGAAGCTGCCCAGATAATACCCATAAAAATGAAAGCTGTAAGAAAGGGGAGACCAATGAAGGGAAAGGAGGAAGGAAAGAAAAAAAGGGAAAATGAATGTGGGACTTGTACCACTAATCAGCTTGAATGCTGAGTTCTACTTTGCTATGGCATCAAAAAAGGAATGAGAATCACTGTTTGCTAGTTTTTATTCACCCACAAATGTACTGGTTAACCCCATAGGCGTCAAATTCTAGCCAAGCTGCTATAAGTAATTTCCTACTAGAAAATGCTCTTGAAGTGTTAAAGGTTTCTTATCTACAGGGTGTCTGGGAAGAATTCCAAATTTATCATGCTACAGAAATAGAGTTGTTGGTTTTTTTTTTTTTCATCTCAAAAATCTAAGCCTCTCACTTGTGAAAACTGACTCATACAAAATTTCTGTTCCTTCTCTCTAGATCTAATGGTAGTTGGTGTCCCTTTGTAAATGATGGTCTCTCTGTTCTTGAATTCTGGTATTTCTAAGTTTCTTCCTCCTCAACTTTCTCCCATTCCTTTCTTTCTGAAAGGAATTACTATAACCTCAAGGCCTTTGAGGGCAGACTCTGCTCAGCACACACAAATGATCCTTAGATCTCAGGAGTGGGTATAGAGGAACACTTTTTGGAAGCAAATGAATCAGATGCTGTGTCAAAGTCTCCCTTGTTGCAGACAAGGCGGGCAGAGATCAGTGGGGACAAGTGGACGACTATGTGGGGAACTTCGCCCTAGACAGCTGTTTGCGCTTCCTTCCTTGTGGAAACAAACTTTGTGTGTCTTCTGATGTCACAGCTGTGCTTTGATGAATGAACTGAGAGGATAGACCCCTCTCTTTAGAAAACATTACAGTGGGGAGTACCTAACCACAGAGCCAGGGGCGGAAAGGAGCTGAGTGAAAGAAAACACTGTGTTTTCTCTAAAAAAATTCCCTTTGGAGAAACAAACAGTATAAATTACTTTTAAAAGCAAGAGTGTATTTTCAGTGAAAATTTTCCATGGGTTATTTTCTTTAAGGGTAATAACTTTTTTCTTCCACTTTCTGCTTCAATGACTAATTCATTTAAAAAATATATTATGCTCTGCTGATAGAGCAAGAATTGAAAATTTTCTTATTGTGAATATAGGCTACATTTGCACTTGGCCCAGATTTGAACTGGTCACCCTGGGAAATCTCGACCTCTTTCATGGCCACTGGGTCTGTTTGAGAAACATATCTATGAGAACTGAATTGGTTAGCTACTCCTAAAAAAATAAGCCCCTACTTGATTCACCCTGCCAGTCAAAGGGATCTGATTCAACAAATGATTGCAATGCTGTAGTTTTCACTGAACAAGATTATGTAAAAAGTTATATCCATCAATAAAAATAAGACCAATAATTTTGTTTCCAAAACAGGTCAATATATATACCCTATGACAGTCTCCCACAGTTCCATGGTGGGCACGCAGGAGGGTGTTCCGGGTGGGATTATCTGAGGTGCGGAGGAAATGGGGGCAGTCTGGGGACCCACTGTTCTACGAAGGGAAAGGTAAAATGTGTTGATTCACCTCAAGGAACATCATGCAGCAATGAGAAACAATGCATTAGATGTGCACATAGCCTTATAGATAGATCTCTAAAACACAGCACAGGGAAAAAATACCCTTTAAATAAATGAAGAACACACACATGCAAAACAACAGTGCACGTCGCAAGTATCTTTTGAACAAGAAGTTACACGTTAATACACGAGAATGGCTTTCCATGCGCAGAGAGGACGGAAGTGAGATAAAGGAATAAAAGGCAGTAAATAAGCATGTAAGATAGGAAAGGTGTTTTACGTGGACCGGTGATGGGAATGCATAATGAATTGTGGCATGTAATGAACTCAACTGCCTGAGGTCCAAAACAAACTCTTTGTTTTACCTTTACATGTTTTCCTTAACAATAAAAACACTAATGAAAAATTGTCAAAGATAACAGCCATTGTTTAGGTTATTGGAGTGGCCAAGGGCCCTGGAAAGCCTTAAGTTCCGGGGCTGTGCTGTCTCATATGGTGGCCACGAGTCCCGTGGGGCTACTGAGTGCACGAAGTGCGGCTAGTCCAAAGAGAGACGGCTGCCAGTGTGACATACACACTGGATTTGGAAAACTTAGTACAATAAAAATAAAAAAATATTTCATTAATAATTTTATATGGGTTATATGTCAAAATGATATTGCAAATATAGTGGGTTAAATAAAATACACGATTAAAGTTAATTTCACCTGTTAGACTATTAGACTATTTAATGTTACATATGCGGTTTACATAGTATTTCTAATGGTCAGTACTGGTCTAGAGGCTTCCAGTGAGCCAGTGGAAAAAGAGGGATCCTTTTTGTAAAAATTTCTTGGGAGCCTCAAATTGGAAGGTTGTGAAAAACACAATGTGGCCTCCTGACTGGAAGGATATAAAAGCAGTTCAGGATTAAATATTAAAATTCTAGGTAAGGAATTGCCAACAATTTTGAGGCACTCACAACCTTCTATTTCTCTCATTTAAAAATTTCTTTAGGATTAATGCCACTCTTCAGAAATTCAAGCCCAGTCCTTGAAACAAGCCTAAAAGAAAAGAAATTTTCTACGATAATCATTCTGAAGCTATAATAGAAAATAATAAGATTTAGTTGAAAAAAACCTGATGTAATTTACTAATATAGATGCACAAATATATGATTTAAGCCTTCAGAGAGATGTTTTAAAATCAAAAGGACCTTGGCATCAACAATTTAGAAATTACAAGGTATTCACTAGCTCCCACCGTCATACACACACACTCCTCTCTCCCTCTCTCCCTCTCTCTCTCTCTCTATTTCTTTTTATCTATCACATGTGGTCCTTTGTCATATATGGGCTATTCTTCCTACACTCTTTTGTATGAACCAACTGCCACCTTTTAAAAGCCACTGTGTTTCTTTATGGAAAAAACCCTTGTATTTTCATCTTTGTAACCCTAGCACTGAGTACTATGCTTGGTACCTGATGAATAGTCAACCACTATCCATCCAATTAACTATAAGTGGGTAACCCTAAAGGGACAGGCCGAGGTGTTTGGTGAGGAATAGAGTCAGGTAACTTACTTTCTTGAGATTGCTTAAGAAAATCACTTAAAAATGCCATATACTTAGCTGTGTTTTCATATTTCATCAACATCAGCATCTACCTGAATGTTCACTGCTAAGTTTATCATGTGCCACACACTGTTCCTAGCACTTTACACTTATGATTCATCTTCTCCTTACTAGAACCTTTGAAGGTTGGTGTTATCTCGTTTTATAGATGGTGCACAGAAAGTGACTCGTGGCCCCAGACCCAGAGCTGGGATTCAAGGCAGGCAGTCCCACACCAGAGCACGTGCTTGTAAGTCATGTCAGTCAATATACAAAACGGTCTATTTCAGGAACTGAATCCAGAACAGCACAGAGCTCTCCCACGTGAGCCTCACTTTCCAACCCCCACGGGAGTGCCTCAGTCTCAGCTCTTGAGAACCTCACCCAGATTTGAAAATCGCTCAGAATCAGTTATTGTGAGGACACTGACCCCTCTAATCCTACTACTGCTAGTAATTCGCAGAGAACCACCTTTTCAACCACTTCTTACTCCTCTTCCTGTACAAAACAAACGGACTGCCCTTGGCACGGCAGTGCATCCAATGGCCTCCTCAGTGGTTTCTGCGCCCTCTGGCATCTCACACCTTCCACTCCTTCCAATCCAGGCAAAGTGAATACCCACTGGTCTCACCACATACCGTACATTTTAGCATCCATGTGCCTTTGCTTATGCCCTTCCCCTCGACTGGCACCTCCTTCTTCTCTACCTGCCCCCAAACCAAAACATGGTCATTCTTCAAGGATTGCTTCTTCCACAAAATTTTTCCTAAGCATCCCTTTTAAAAACCTGTTCCCCCCTGTACTACTGCCTCCCTTTAGAGACATATTATTTAGGTCGATTTTCTACTAAGTATTATAGTTTTCCATGGGGGACACCCCTCACCCTTGGTTCCCAAAATCTGGAGTCAAGGATGGTTGGTACATGCATGGGATCTGCAATGATGCCTTTGAGAAAAAGCTGCATGGGATGTGGAAGCTCCTTTTCATAGGGCTTCACCACAGCACTCACGAGTTCAGAATTCATTATATAGCAACGAAATGCTACCAAAAGATTTGAGCAGGAAAATCTATACGTTTTGAGAACATTATTACTGACAAGACAGGAAATAGATGAGATGGAGTTGTGTGCATTACTGTGAAAATTATGTCTTTAATATATGTTCACAAATTACATGTCAGTAACAGAAGTGAAAACAAAGAGCCAAAGTAACATACAATTACAAATTCTACATTCCTCTTTAATTTTGCTATCGCTATACATCAGTGATGGAAAACCCAGCCACTGGCCATCTGAAAGAGTCCTTCCTCCTAGCCTGTAACTGTTGTCATGACAACATGACTTCCAGCTGTATCTCTGTGAACAAGCTTATGTTTAGGGGCAGAAGATGAGGATCGATCAGGTTACATGAAGAACACATTGACCAATTTTGGAATGTAAAGGAAATGTGTTTCAACCCAAGGTTACCCAGTATAATCTGTTTAAATCCACTTAAATAACAGAACCAGGCTGGGCTTTTTAAATCAATAAAATTGAGCTTAGTATCTACATTCCTTATGGAGAATAATAACACACACCTTAGTTCTACACACCAGCCCTATAATTAGGGGTTTTTCAAAATACAATCTGCCCTCACGGTTACTGATATTATCCTAAGTCTTCCTAAGTCAGAGGCTGCCCATCTCCTGTCTCATCCCTCCTGAAGAATGCGCTCTCACTAGAAACTGATTCTCTGATTCAAAGGAGACGGACAGGGAGTGGATGGAGGTCCATCATCTCTCCTAGCCCCTCCGGTAACCTAAATGTTGGACATCTTGCAGGACTATGTAAGTTAACTCAGAAATTCTCTGAGAACCAGTAAATTATTTGTCAATAAAATCTACAAATGAATGAGAACTTGACTAAAGGTTTATACCCAGAATCAATTTCCTCATTTCCCCCTCATGCATTAGATTTTTTAAAAAATGAACACTGCCACCTCTCCCCTTTGTCTGTGTGTATGTTTGTACATGCTCATGTGCCAAAGGATTTAAATGAACTGCGTTTGTCTGAAGACTGAAGATGGCCTCCTGCATCCACCTTATCTCAGCAATGGTCTTGTCAATGGGACTAGGGCGCCCCAACACCCTAGGGGGGACTCACTGGGGCAATGACTACCTCTAGGGAGCATCTGGAAATGTACAGGGTTTTGGAGGGTTCTCACAATGATGACTAGGGGGCACCACTGGTGAGTGAGGGCCAGGGATGCTCACTGTCCTGCAATGAGCAGGGAAGTCTACCAAGGGTCATAAACTGCCTGGTTTTTTCTGGGACTTTCCTGGTTTTAGCAATGAAAGTCGTGCATCCTGGCACGTCTCCCAGTTGCAAGCGAACCATCACCTTTAGCCCAGCACCAATGAAGGACTGTCCCTGTCAAACACTGGAGACCTTCCTCTTTCACAGACGGTAAATATACATTTGCCCCGTGTCTGCAAGAATCCCCTATGGTTCCAAAACTCACAGGTCCCTTCTGACTGTGTCATTTATTTACAGAGTTTATATCTCAGAGGGAAAGTCATTTTCCTCATACATGCTTGTAACCTTAGGAGTTCTTAGCATGGGTGAACACCTGAGCCAGCTTTTATAAAAATAATTCCTACATCAAGGCTATGAAATGTCTTATTGTTCAGCGTATTTCTAGCAATTGATAAGCTCCTGCACAACCTAACATTGAGCATGGGGCTGTTAGCACAATTCTTCCTACGAGACTCAAACTCTAGAAGGCAGAAAAAGTTTTAATCCAGAAATTCAAACTGTATAATGAGAAACAGATCAGTGGGTTTTTGAACCTACCTTCTCTTATATTTGGTTTCCTTCATTAATGTTTTCACAAGTACTTTCCTTAATTACTCTTAAGCTGAGAAGACATCTGATATGACTGACTGGTATAAAAACTAAGTTCTCTACTCACTCATTCAAGTAAAGGATGCAGTGATTGGAGTGAGAATCTCTTAGAATCCATTCTACATCTTTATGCAGAAATGGTAGAAACTTGCTGTGGGAAAATAGTGAAGTCAGCTGCTTTCCATTCTTGTTAAATTTTCCCATCCTGAGGCTATTAAACAACATAGCTGCTCATGGATTCTGCAATATTTTTCCTAGAAATGTTTTCCTTATGTGGTCGTCAAAGGAGATCTGGTGTCTTTTTAATAATGGTACTTTGGAGGGACGAAGGAGTTAACGCCTCTAATTTAATACCAGAAAATATTTTAAGAGCAGGGAAAGAAAGTATCATACAATTGCTCCTTGGATACCTTCTGGGTCTTAATCTGATGGCAGGTGGCAGATATTTTGCTTTAACATTAAAATTAGTAGAGGTATTTATCCCACATTGTTGGTCTACATTTAAACTACTGATTTAGATGTGAAAAGGGAATACTGCAAAAGAAATCATTTCACATTCACATTAAAGCTTTAAGTTAACTTCAGTGCATATTCTTAATAAACCAAACACTGAGAACAGTGACTGAAGAAAACAAAAAGATACTTGGTTACAATTTCTAAAACTGAACAAGAGTGCTCTCAACAAAAAACAAAACTCCCACAAGTTAAAGTTAGACTTATAAAATAAATAAATTATAAACTATTTTGTTTTAGCATGCTTGCTTTGTAAAGGATTCATTTAAATAATCCTTTCAAATAGCAAAATTCCCTATTATAGTTCATTTGTCCAATTTCATATATTTTAAGCCACCCACTAATTTTCAGAAATTCCTAAATAGTAAAATGAAAGGGTCTAGAATAAGCCACTGTGGCACAGAAATAACTTTGCACTGAAAGCATTTGAGTTTCTGAAATCTCTTATCTGCCAAAAAGCAGAACCTCCCAAAGGAACCTGATTGTCATAAATCCCCTCTGGGAAGAGGAGAAGTCCATACCCAGACTGTCACCAAACTATCCTATCGCCCATCTAGTCTCCTAAAACATCATTTATCTTTCCACAAATGCACTTTCTCCCTCCCTTCCAAAAAAAAAAAGTCTTTTGTGCTCCCAAAAGCACCGCTTTGCCCATTCCCATCCCCTATGAAGGTGGTACATAAGCTCCAAATTCTAACAGCCTTCTTAAGGCATCTTTCTTTGTGAACTCTGGGGGAGGTATTAAGTATGTAGTTCAACCTGTTTTATTTTTCTCTCTTGCTAATCTGTTTTAATATCAATTAAATTTGCAGGCCCCAACTACTGAACATAAGAGGGTAAAGGAAAAGTTTTTCCTTTCTGGCAAATATAAAGCCCTTCCTTCCTTCCTTCCTTCCTTCCTTCCTTCCTTCCTTCCTTCCTTCCTTCCTTCCTTCCTTCCTTCCATTCATTCACTGAACACCTGCCAGGAACAAGGTGTCAGGCGAGGCGCTGGGTTCTGGCAGTAAACGTGAGACCCCTAATTGCCTTCATAAAGCTTGCAGTCCACAGGGGAAGAGTGACATCCAGTAAGTAATTTAAAGTTACACTGAAATCATGCTGTTATGAGAAAAGTAGAGTCCTGTCGGAGTTTAACCCTTGTTAATAATAGCTGGCACTTGCGTGTCTGTTAAGTTCTACGAGGGTAAGTTCTATTTTGCTTAGTGCTGCCCCCAGGGCCATCTAGTATCTGGCACTACGGCAGGCACATAATAAAAATCTACTGAATGAATTTCACCACCTTGCATCTTGGGCTCCAACATAAACAATTCTAGGCAGTCTAGATCCACACACAGTATTTGTGGAGAACCAACAGGATGCACAATGCTGTCTTAGACATTGGATTCTTTCCTTCTCACAGTGAACAGGTATATTTGAATGGCATGTACCTCTTACTCCGAGCGTGTCCGATATTCTCCAGTTCCCCTTCTAAGTCTACTCTCCACCCTTTCCACCCCTGGCAGGTTCGGCTAATGGGAGGCTCAGTGGCAACAGGGGGGTAGGAGAAGAAAGAGGCCAGCATATGAACAAACTCCCCAGCTCTTCCTCTCTCAAGAGCACAGGTTGGCTGGGGCTACAATCAGGCCCCACTCCTACACGCACAGCTGCAAACAGTACTCTTCATGGGTTCCAGGAACCTTCCCTTCACTTGGCTCTTCGGGCCTGGTAGTGCCTATGGAAACCTGCTGCCAACCATGGAATGCTTCCCTAGCCCTTGGAGGTTCTTCTTAATCTTGCCCAAACCTCTGTAAACAGCACCTTCTTTAACCCCCCATCAGTCACCCTGGGGGACTGAGCATCTATTTCCTACTGGAACTCTGATTCCTACAGAAATGCATTACAGTCGTATCCCATCCCTCGAGCTGCTATAACAAAGTACCACAAACTGAATGGCTTACAACAACAGAAATGGACTCTTGCAGTTCTGGAGGCTACCAGTCCAGAATGAAGGTGCTGGCAGGGCCATGCTCCCTCCAAGCCTCTAGGGAAGGGTTCTTCCTAGGCATCCACAGCCTCTGGCAGCTCCGGGCACTCCCTGGGTTGTAGTAGGTTGTACCATCTTCACATGGCCTGCTGCCCTCCTTCTGTGTCGCCTTCTCTCTCTTCACATGGCGTTCTCCCTGCGCGTCTGTGCCCAAAGTTTCCTCTTCTTATAAGGACACCGGTCATATTGGATGAGGGCCCACCCTACTCCAGTGTGACCCCATCTTAACTTGATCACACCTGCAATGACTCTCTTCCTAAACAAGGTCACACTCACAGGTACCAGGGATTAGGACTTCCACACATCTTTCAGGAGGACATAATTCAACCCGTAACAATAGCTGATGAATTTAGAGACACCCTCTACACCCAGAGCTGAGGGCAGGGAAAAATCTTCACCAACCTGCCCCCACAGGAGTGCTCCAAGGCGGAGCACGCCGTGCGATGAAACTGGGCTCACACAGCCCCAACAAATCAGGGACTGAATGGTAGACAGAGTTACTAAAAAGAGATTCGTGGTTTTATTACAGTTAAAAATATCGTGTCAATAGAGACACGATGAAGGAACAGAAGCTGCTGAGCCATTTCTTCTCTGTCACAGAGCTGTAAGCAGGGATGCTGACTGCGCAGTGAGCCTGGACACCTCGTCTCACGCACATCTCATTCTGCTCTCTCCATGAAGATCTCTCTAGAGCAGCGACCCTCTCTAATCTACTACAACCAGAGGACATCCGCTGAACAGTTCACTGCTTTGGGTTGGGCTCAGATAAGTTCTTTTTTTTTTTTTTTTACGTTTTTATTTATTTTTAAAAAGATTTTATTTATTTATTTATTTTTAGACAGAGGGAAAGGGAAGGAGAAAGATAGGGAGAGAAACATCAGTGCGTGGTTGCGTCTCATGCACTCCCCACTGGGGACCTGGCTTGCAACCCAGGCATGCGCCCTGACTGGGAATCAAACCGGCAACCCTTTGGTTCGCAGGCTGGCACTCAATCCACTGAGCCACACCAGCCAGGGCTCAGATAAGCTCTGATGATACAGATATGAATGAGATATGACCACTGCCCTCAAGGAACTCACATTCTCCTGGGGCCAAAGCCCGATGCAGAGGGCCTGGGCTCACTGCTCAGTTCTCTGCTTTATTAAAGCACCCAAAGCATGATTTTACTTCTTCTTGGTGATTCAAGCCCATTACTCCACATATCAACTGCTACAATGAGACACTTCAACTCCTTACATATTTCATTACTAACTGAATGTTTTCTGAGCACTTAAAGTGCAGTCTGGGGCTCCTGCCCAACCCCCGCCCCCTGACCCCCACCACCCGCCCCAGTGCTACGCTATTACCTTGCTAATATGGGAAAGCTTGGCTCCCATTCAGTTCCTTTTCTCCTGATCCTTCCTTCCATCTCCCCTCTCCCTTCTAATCCATTAAATCTAATCCCTTGTCTACATGTAGCCATGTTAGAGTCATGTCTAAATTAGAGTAAAAGGCTCCAAGCGAGGGCCTGGTGTTTCTTCAGTAGCTGAAGTGAAAATGGCTCGGTACAAGGCACCACGAGGCATCATCTATTTTTGGCTTTTCCAAAGGCTTTTGCCCTTGTTTCAGCTTTTTACCGCTGATTTAATTCTGCTCCATCCCCCAGTACCAGGGTGGTTCTCTATGTCAAGCAGTGATCACAACTAATTCTGTCTAATTATATGTTTAATTACTGTCTGACTTGTGCAATTGAATTTCAGCTCCTTGAGGCTGTAAATGGAGCGAATGGATATGACGGATGAATCTTTAGCATCCTGTGCAATACCTGGGTACATGCTACATGTTGTTAATAAAGATCTTCATCTTCTAATATTTATGACTCCTCACTAAGACAGGCACTGCACATTATACCTCATACAATCTTATGGTTGGCGTAGAAAGGAGGGTGTAGTGCCATGAGGTCCCCTGCACAGTGCATGTAAACAGCTTTCAGGGAAAAATAAAACAACTACTTTCCCCCAGATAAACCTTATTCTTTACAAAACAGAGAAACCCATTCTTGACTTATTTTTTAACCCAAAACTTGGAATTACTCTAACTGTAGGGAATCTCAGGAATACCTTCATTCTCATTTAATCCAAACCAGTAAATTCGTTATTCAAAGACTTTTTAAAAATGAATTTTTATCCTTCCTTTTACCCAAAATTATCAGGAGTATTATCACCAGTAACAAGGTTTATATAAACTCATAAAATATAAATAATGTTTAAGGTTATTTTTGTTTTAAATAAAGATTATTTCTTCTATAAAATGCAGTGCTACGGACTTAACAGTATATAGAAAATTTACTAAAATTAAACATTAATTCCAAGTGATTTTTTAGATCTGGAAAAAACCAACAGTGTTAAATACACATGTAAAAATCTCGGTTTCATAGTATCAAGTCAGGGGCAAATCCAAAGTGGTACGTACTTTCATTTTATGTACAATGTGTAATAATTTACTGTAAGAACTAAGTAGTAAAATTAGTAACACTCACTCAGTATGCAAATTAGCCAAGATTCCAGTTTTTTGTGGGTTTGGGGTAGAGGTGGTGCCGCTGGCCAAGACAGGCTGAGCTAACCATGTATTATTTCCATAAACTTTATTTTTTGAATTTTCACCCTCCTACCCACCTACTCCTTGGCAACCAGCTTGTTCTATATATCTCTGGGTCTGTTGTTTTGTTTTATTTATTCATTTGTTTTGTTTTTTTAGATTCCACATATAAGTGAAATCATCTGGTGTTTGTCTTTCTCTGACTCACTTCGCTTTGCATACATGTTGTTGTAAATGGCAAGATTTCATTCTTTCTTGTTGCTGAATAATATTCCGTTTATACCTTTATTCATTTGATATCTAGCCTGCTTCCTTATCTTGGCTATTACTAGTAATGCTGCAATAAATATAGGGTGCAATATCTTTTTGAATTAGCATTTTTGTTTTCTTCCAGTAAACACCCACAATGGAATTGCTGGATTGTATGGCAGCTCTATTTTTAACTTTTTGAGGAATTTCCATACTGTTTTCCATAGTGGTTGCACTAATTTACAATCCCACCAACAGTATACGAGGGTTCCCTTTTTTCCACATCATTGCCAATACTTGTTATTTATTAATTTACTGATGATTTGATTTGCATTTGCCTGATAATTATTGATGTTGAGCATCTTTTCGTATGTTTGTTGGACATCTGTCTGTCCTCTTTGGAGAAGTCCTCTGCTCATTTTTTAATTGGATGTTTGGTTTTTTCGGTGTTAAGTTGTAGGAATTCCTTAAATATTTTGGATATTAACCCTTATCAGATGTATCATTTGTGAATATCTTCTCCCATTCAGTAGGTTGTCTTTTATTTTGTTGATGGTTTCCTTCGCTGTGCAAAAAATTTTTAGTTTGGTGTAGTCTCATTTGTGTATTTTTTTCCTTTTTTTGCCCTTGTCCGAAGAGACATACCCAAAAAGCAATTGCTAAGAGCAATGTCACAAAGTTTACTGCCTATGTTTTCTTCTAGGAGTTTTACCATTTCATGTCTACACTTAGGTCTTTGATGTATTTTGAGTTTACTTTTGTATGTGGTGTAGAAGTGGTCTATTTCTTTTTTTTTTTTTTTTGCATGTATCTGTACAGTTTTCCAAATACCACCTACTGAAGAGACTGTCTTTACCCCATTGTATGTTCTGGCCTTCTTTGTTGTACATTAACTGACCAGATAAGCGAGGATTTATCTCTGGGATTTCTATTCTATTCCATTGATCTACATAACTATTTTTATGCAAGATGCTAATTCCTAATCTGTCACCAGGTGGCAGACATTTTGCTTTAACATCAAAATTTGGTAAAGTAGTCTTAATCCTTTGGTTCAGAGACTAGAGACCTTTGGGAGTCATATTACTTACTATAGGAA
Organism: Mormoops blainvillei; assembly: GCA_004026545.1. Classification (NCBI taxonomy): domain Eukaryota; kingdom Metazoa; phylum Chordata; class Mammalia; order Chiroptera; family Mormoopidae; genus Mormoops; species Mormoops blainvillei. Next base: position 61,883 of record PVJD01007725.1, read on the forward strand.
TTCCCAGTTTCTCAAAAGCAGAAAAAGACATATCTACAGTTTAGAGTGTTTCCTAAAAATGCTTACCAGTTGTGACCACAGAGTCTTTGACCACGAACACATTCTGTTAGGCAGTGGGTCATAGACAGACACAGTCATAAGGATCAGGAGTTTCCAGTCCGGGGGTACAGGGGAACATTAATCAGATATTCATTCACATAATTAACAAACTGAAATAATGCTACAAAGGAGAAGCACAATACCCTGTCAACTTGCTTGCGTACCTCACAGAAGAATCATGGGGCCAGACACTTCGGATACAGAAATATCCTAAATACCTCAAAGCGCCTTGCTAGCCGCTGCTGGGCAGTGGCTCTCAACAACCAGCACGAGGCACCTCTTACTGTACTCTTCGTAAAGACTCACTGAGAAAAGACCCACATGATTATAAAATCAGTAAGCGGGCTTTTAAAGAAACGTGTTTTTTTCACCTCATGAGGATCTAAATATATTTGAAAAAGAGTCGCACACAAATAAAACCCTGGCAACACAGCAACACAGACTTTGAAATATCTCCTTGTTCCTAGCAGTCTGAGGCCCACAGATGAGGAATTATACTACAGTAAGGGACGGATACAAAGGTGATTGCCAGAAAGACACTGGAGACACTAACCCTGACCTCAAGGAGCCTTTGTTCTAGCAGAGACTGATCAAGTGGATGAATGAGTTTCATATAAGGTAAAGTGTAAAACACAAACCCCCGGCTCCAGCGCCCAGGAGGATGTGACACGGTGATATCAAGAACGGCAGAAGTAGCAAAGTGGGTCAGCCCGTCTCACGTGAATGTAAACGATGTCCTCATTTGTACCTGCAACCAAGTGCTGATACAGGAAGATGAAAGAGAGGGCCGATGGCCACAGTCTGCTCCACCGTGGGAATTCAGTCCACACACATGTCCGAGTCGGCATGCGGTGCACTGCTTAGCTCTGAGACTGGGCTAAGTCACACACTGTTTCAGTCATCTATGTGGGCTAAGGACTCTCTAAACCTGTTTGCCACATCCACAGTCTCCGTACTTGGCCAATACCTAGATTCTTATTCGGTAACAGCCACTGTTCAAGCTAAGGGTGAGTCTATCCGCCTGGGAGATCATTTAGCTGTGGGTCATCTGGACAGGAAGCTTCAATACAAACTGCCACGGACCGGCATTATCTGGTCAATGGTAAGATTTTACTGCAGAAAAAGAGATGTAAAAATATTCAATCAATATTTATATTTAAATTGACTGATAGCTGGGGGAAGGTGGGTATAAAGGGACTAAATGGTAATGGAAAAAAAATACAATAAAGATCAAATTAAAAATATTTATTTACTTATGTATATATGTGTATGAGCCCCCACACCCCAGTAGCACCAGGGATAGCACCGTGAGAAAGATGAGGTCACACCTGGCCTCCCTGAGACCCACGGGGTGGTGAGGACATGTGGACACCTCCCACCTCGCCCCCACCTCAGACAGTTGCAGAGCTGAGAGCAAACTCACTCCTCTCCAGAGGGCAGTCTCCAGAAACTACCGCCCCAGGTCGGTTCCCCTCCTCCCAAGGCCTGGGCTTCTGGGGAGATGCCAGGGGTGGCTTTGCTCCCTGGGCAGGAGAAGGTGGCAGGAAAGGGACCGGCTTCTTCAGTCCTGAGGCTGGGGCTGGGTGTGCAGAGGGCAGCAAAGGCCAGGGCTCCCTGCTGGGGTTGGGGTGGCTCAGGGGTAATAAATAAAAACAAACAAAATATATAAATAAATAAAATCTTTTTTAAAAAAGGAAAAAGCCATCAAGCACCACTGAATGTGGGGGGAGGAACATGGAAAATTACTTAATGGGTGTCAATCAAATTGTCAACCATACACAAAAAGGAATTTTCGTGAGGCAGCTGGATCATGAAGCTTTCTCTAGCTCCCATCCTCTCCACCAGCTCTGTAATTCCTTGACTGTGTGAGTCGTCATAAAAATTATGAAGATTATACAAATACAAATAAACAAACCAAAGCTCATTTCATCCGAGATTGCCATTCATTTAGTAACTGATTGGTAAACACATTAGAAGAAAAATGTTCTAATTCACAAGACAATAATAGGAAACACAAAAAAAAACTGTTCATTAACATCAGTGAGCTCCAAATTAATTAGAGTACTTGGAGCTCATCTTTAAAAAAACCCTAAGAGACGCACAGAAAAGGAAGCGATGGAAGGGGCCAGCCGACTGGCAGCCCTCCTCTGCCCCGGCTTTGTGGCCCCCCCACTGAGGCCGCCTCCCTCTCTGCACCAGGAGTGCAGCTGCTGGGAGGAGCTCTGAGGGCTTCTGGCACTCTGTGATTTCGAATCCTGGAAGGAAGGCTAGATGCTTTATTCAGCTTAACTACTTTTCTCCAAAAAAGTAGCAGATTAGAATTGATAATTAATTCAAGATCCCTAGAAATTAAGATTTTTAGGGTTTCTAACCAACTGTGAAGATTTAGTGCCCCATGTACAACAAACAATCCTTGGATATGGAGTAGGCCTTCCTCTTTTTCTTTTACAATTATTGTTTACATTCAATATTGTTTTGTAGTAGTTTCAGGTGTACAGCATAGCGGTAAGACAATCATATACTTTAAAAAGTGTTCCACCTGATATTCCCACTACCGACCTGGCACCACACACGGTTATTACAATATTACTGACTATATTTCCTATGCTGTACTTTATATCCCCATGCCTATTTTGCAACTACTGATCTGTATTTCTCAACCTCTTCACCTTTTTCACCCAGTCGCTCAGCCTTCCCTCCCCGGCCTTACCTAAGATGGCCCCAAGATTCCTGCCTCCCTGATAGACACACTCTGTACAATTCCCTCCCCATGAGTAGGGGAGAGATGTAGGTACACGATGGGGGATGGGCGATCATGCCTGTGATGATGTTACATTATAACATGAAGGGATTCTGCAGATTTAAAGTCCCTAATCAAGCCCAGGCTGATGTAGCTCAGTGGATTGAGCATCGGCCAGTGAACCAAAGGGTCACCAGTTTGATTCCCCAGTCAGGGAACATGCCTGGGTTGTGGGCCAGGTCCCCAGGAGGGGGCGCATGAGACGCAACCACGCATTAATGTTTCTCTCTCTTTCTCTCTCCCTTCCCTTCTAAAAATAAGAAAATAAGTAAAATCTTTTAAAAAGTCCCTAATCGGTTAATTTATCACCTAATCAAATGAACACTTAATGGGCATAAGTAGCAGGTGCTCAGCTACACCATGTATAAAAGGGGGGCACCGTGTGGTGAGGACCCGAGGGCAGGCTCTACAGCTAAGAGTGGCTCTGCTAAGAGTGGTTCTGGCCAAGACCTAGCAAGAAAATGAGGACGTCGATCATACAACTGCACAAAAACAAACTCTGCCAACAACCAGTGACTTGGAAGATGTCACTGCTTCAGATGAAACTGTAGCCCCAGCTGACTCTGACTTCAGCCTCTAAGAGTCTCAGCAGAGAACCCAGCATCCAGACCCACAGAAACTATAGATGTTATACTGCTCCATTTGTGGTAATCTGCTGCTCAGCAATGGGAAAAATCAGGTTTTGGGAGGAGCAAAACCAGGGCTGCTTCCTCGTTTCTCCCCCCGCTGGACCTTCCTGGTCTTCTCCAGGCCACAATTTCCTGGAAAGCACTCTCTGCCTCCTTGTGAATTTTTTTCATCTTCTTCATCCATTTTAGATTCATTTGCTCTTCTACAACTCTGCCTGAGAGAGCAGGGGCCATTCCACCATGGGGATAAGAAAAAGGAATGTCCATATATGGCCCATGAGGGGACATGGCTGAGCCCACCAGCGTCCAAATTAAGGCATGACCATTCAGCTCAAAGATCTGTCATGCCAGAGAAGGGACAGTCTGGGACAGTATCAAAGGCAGTAGAAATTACAGACCTAATGTTAGAGAGATCCCTCTCCATTTTGTGCATTCCAGTAGACTGCGTGTATGACCTTGCAGCTTTAAAGCTGCAAATGGGCACAAAATAAATTTTAAACTGTGTACCTTTGGGGGGCAAGGCCTAAAAAAAGCAGTAAGAAGTGTCCAAAATTTACTGTTTCTCAAACTCAAGCTTTTTCTCAACTCTATTCCAGTTCCCAATCTCATCTGTTTTCATGACCATGAGAGAACTCAGGTCTCTTGAGGTGGGACTGGGGGGGCCCTGTGTGGGGTCAACTCAGGGATGCTCGCTAACAGTAGAGATCCCTGGGCCCCGTCTAAGACCCTGCTAAATGAGAGTCTCTATGGAGAAGCGCCCCAGGGACATGCTGAGTCCTTGGAGCACTAAATCTGCAAAGCAATGCTATAGCTTGGCCAATCCTATCCTTCTGTAGATGAGAAACTCGAGGCTAAGCAGCTTGTTTATGAAGATACGGTTGGCAAGAAAGATGGCCAGGATCAGAATCTAGAATGTAGACGCTACCAATAGAGACCAGGACGCTGGAAATGAATCAGTGCCTGCATTTTCCCCGCTATATTCCCCTCTATTAGTACAGATAATTAAGCAGTGAAGATAAAATGACTTTGTAGTGACAGAAATATGTAAACACATTAGGAAAAAAATTCCATTCCACCAAGGTCTGTGATTAGTTAGTATTTTATAGTTCATGCAAAATTTGACAACACACTATATTATCACAGAAATGGCTTGTGAGGAAGGTTCTTCACTGAACGTCCCCTCCCAACCACCTACCAGCTCCAAACAACGAGTGTCTACTCTGGCAGCACATGGAGTCTCGGCTCCCTGGGGACAGTGAGGCTACCACGGTGACGTGTGTGGTTGCCCCTGCTGAGTCCAGCGGTGGCCTGAAAATTCTCCCACCACAGCTGTCACATTGCTTTTTGGGACTATGCCCGAAAATACCTCCCAATTTCACTCAATTTCTAACACCTGTATTTATGGATGGAATTGTGTCCCTTAAAAATTCATATACTGAAGTCCTAACCCCAGTACAATAAAATGTAACTGTATTTGGAGACAGGACCTTCAAAGAGGTAATTAAGGTTACATGAGGCTGTTAGGGCAGATCCTATTACAAAGGACCAGTGTCCTTATAAGAGGAAGGACACCAGGGACGTGTATGCACAGGGGAAAGGTCATGTGAGGAGGAAGCAAGAGGGCAGTTATCTGCAAGCCGAGGAGAAGTGGCTCAGGGGAAACCAACCCTGCTACCACCTTGGTCTTGAACTTCCGGCCTCCAGAACTGTAGAAAGTAAATTTCTGTTATTTAAGCCAGCCAGCCTGCCATATTTTATCATGGCAGCCCCAGCAAACTCACACACCCATCCATAGTACCACCTCTCACTACACATAACAGCCCTTGCATAATAACCAGAGTCAACAAATCACCTTTGAGATTGCATCCCGGCCACCCGTCTCTCCAGATAACCAATTGGTTTTCTGATTACAGCAACTTTTTTTTCAAGATTAGAGTATATTTAGTCGATGAATTTTTAAAAACCCATATTTTCCCCGCAAGTGTTCAAATGTGGGTATTTCTGTGGTCATGAAGTAACAAAGAGTACATAAATATAATGCATATTGATCACTTCTGCTCATCACTTAAAAATAAATCTTCAGTTTTAATAATTAAACCTATACACATACAGGAGATCCAATTCAATGGAGAAAAACTGAAACCACGCTCCCCTGGCCCAGAATGAACCACAATAACCCACGTAAACAAACACAAGCAAAAGCTTCCCACCTGTACTCCTACCAGGACACAGGCCATCAGCAGTGTTCCCTCCTCTTCCCCGGAGATGAAACACCAAACTTCCAAAAAACCCTTCTATCTGTTCAAATACAGCAAGTATAAAAGTAGCAAACCATCCCTGATGTGCCATTTTGTCCTTTCCAGGGAACTGGAACTGCCATTTGTCATACCCTCTAGCCTGAGCCACTCTACGGGACACGGATGGAAGCAGACGAGACACGTTACCTGTACTCGGGGTAGCAAAACAACAATAGTGGCTGGCATTTACTGAGCACTTATCACTGTTCTAAGCACTTTTTTAAAAATTACTTATTTAATTCTCAAAACTTCCCATTTCGCAGACCAGGAAAATGAGGAACAAGGAGGTTAATAAGTGTCTTGCTGAAGGTTGTATCCCTAATAAATGGTGTGGCTGGGATTCAAACCCAGGCAGTCTGGTTCCACAGCTCTTAACAATTACCCTATTTGCTCTCCCCTAAGAACGGAGACAAAAGCAAAGATGATTTAAAAGCATTGTTTCACTAATCTGCTTTCCCACCCATGTCCTGAAGAGTACTGTTTCTGGAGGGGAAAATTAAACACACGTTTCTGTAACTTAAATGTAAAATATTGGGAACTAGCAAACATTTCACAGACACTCTCTTCTTACCATTCTAGGAGGTAGGTAAATATCATTTCTCTCGTTATCATTTCTCTCGTTAATGGACAAGATAGCCAAAGCTGACTTAGTACAACGTCACAGCAAATCTGTATCCCTAAATCCACAGTCTTATTTACTATGATTTTTTTGATCCCTGAATCATGAGGTCTCTTATAGGGCAAAAACAAAACAAAAACAAAATTAAAAAAAAAACAACTCACTTGCAATGCTGCTGGTGAGTTCACAGTTAATAAAATGAACCAAAGAAAAGCCTGGATCAGCAACATCTGGCTAAAATGCTGGGCTGGACTAGTCCACAGACTCATAACTTCCTTGTGATCCTTGGAGGCAGAAGAAGGCAGCAGTGCAAGGAATCACTGAGCGAGGTTTAAAAATTGATGGCCTGTCACTCCACATAAATCCCAGGCACAGAAGGCTTCCTCGGTAGTACCAGGGCGGGAGTCATGCACGAAGCCCATAGGGGGCTGACCTCCTGGGAGGCGGGCCAGTCTCACTGTCTTTAGCATTTGCGTTGTCTTATAAAAGTTCGTGTAACTGAGCCTAGAATCAGTTATTTTTGAGTGAGTTCAGAGCTTTCTCTCTCTCTTTCAGGGTTCTTAATGGACTTACTTTCCGGGAAAATGGGGGACAGAAGTTCATTAGGTAGCATAAGCATGGATTTGGGGAAAGAGGGTACGTGATTCTCTGGCCACGCAAACTTCTCCACTGAAGCCAAGGGCTGAGCCACGGGCAGGAGTCAAAGAGGCTGAGTTCCCCGACACCCCCAGCATCCCCCCTCAAGAGCACCTCGCCCTGTGAAAATAATCCAAGCAGACATGTCACTTGGCTCACTGCAGTGATGTGTCCTTCAAGGGCCACCCAGGCTCTGCGACCCTGAGAGGTAGAACAACACTAACGAGACGCCAATGGGCAGAGAAAATCTGCCCAAAGCTGGGAATCCAGTAGGCTGCTTACTCTTTCTTTGGGTAAAGAACAGTATGCAGTACACGTGTGGCTATATCACAGTACTCATGTGACGGGGAATGTATGAAATTAATAGTAAAGCACATTTTACTCGATTTTTAAAAATCCTATGCCCTCCTGGTCAATACTGTATTTAACATTCTTGCCGAGGCTCTTATACAAGGAAACAAAAGATTCATGAATTCACTGTTTGTCACAGCTTCGTTTATAGCAAGCAGTAAACCTTCTTGGCAGGAGTATCTGTCAAAAATTCTCTGGGTAACTACTCCATAAAAAAACTTACACAAACTCATGAGATGTATAAGAAGATTCACAGAAGACTAGTGTGTCATGGGGAAAATAAGGAATGACCTAAAGGCCTATCGATAAGGAACAATAAAATAAATGTAATATACCTATGTTCTAAATTACTGTACAGGAGAATGATGGAGGTCTGAACCGAGAGCCTTGAACTAGATGCCCTGTATTGTAATCCTAAATCAACCATGCATGTGGCAGATGCCCCTCCCAAGGTAAACAAGGCTGTGACAAACAGTGGCTCATGGATCACTGCTTCGCTGTTTAATAGTCTCACTACATGACCTTAGAAGAACTTTGTAACCTCTCTGGAACGCAATCTCCTGATGCTGTAAAATGCAGATAATAATTGTTGTCTTCTTATAGGGCTCATGTGAGGTTTCTAGGTGCTTAAAACACTGTCTGGCATGGAGTAAGGGTCATAGGAATGTTAGCCGTTAATATTATCTCCAATGTGTCGCTCTCACATGCATGTTTTTGGGAATACATATAGATTATCTCATTTATAGAAAATTAAACCAAAAAGCCACAATCACATATCTACCTATACCTTCCTCTCCCTCCCTCCCGCTTCTCTTTTCTCTCTCTAACACACACACACACACAAACACAAACACACAAACACAAACACACACACACACACACACAGAGTTTCTCTCTAGGGAAGAGAGAAGGTGGAAGGGGTACGAGAGAGGATTTTGACTTATAATCCTGTCCTTCGGAGTTGTCTGAATCTTTTAGAACCAGCATCATCTGGCTTTCTCCAAGTTCATACCTCCTACTTACTCCTAACCCTGTACCAGTTCCATTCCACGCATGTCACATGTCCAAAATTGCTCTCCTCTAGTCATTAGTAACCTGATGGTAAATTCAAAGTATACTTTTCAATCCTTATTTTACTTCACCTCATAGTGTCTTTCAACACTACTGAAGACAGTCTTAAACATGGCTCTTCCAGGAAACCACACCTTCTGGGCCCTTCTGCAACCTCTCTCACCACTCCTTGGCCTCCTCACTCATCTCATGACCTCGCCCTGGGCCTTCAGTGTTGAAGGCTGAACCCGGGCCCTTTCTTCACTCACTTGATTCAACTTCTAGGCAACCTCATCAGTGCCCAGGGCTGCAGGTGCCGCCTCTAGGAACATTCTTCTCACACTTACACCCCTCCTGCAGACCCTTCCTTTAAGCTCCTGACAACATCAACTGCCCACTTGGCATGGTCACTTGGTATTTCAAGTGTACCATGTCCAAGGCCATCCTCTGGTTTCCATCCCTTCCTATCTCATCCATCCAGTTATGGAAGCCACATACTTCAGGCTCCTCCTGACATATCCCTCTGCCCTGCACCCCTAACTAATTCTAGGATAGTTAGTTACTCTACCTCTCTTGTATCTGCCTCCTTCCCTCCCCCCACCTCTGCTACTGCCCTCCGCAGGCTAACACAGTCTCACCAAGGACACGGCAATGTGTCCTAATTGGCCTCCAGGCTTTACTCTTGTCTTCCTCTCACATCCCAAGGGGTCGGTGGATAGAGTGAACATGGCCAGTGAACTTGGATGGGAGGGAAAAAAATTACAGCTTTATTTTCATTCACCGCAAACTGAACTTTAGCACTTCACTCAATCACGAGTGTTTGCCATGGTCCACACTAATGCAAGAAGAATACTAGTACTCCAAATACTGTGGTGATTTTGCCGGCGACAGAAATCAGATATATCCGTATCACATGACAGTTGTTATAGATCTTGTTTACTGTCATCAGTACTCTGAAATTGCTGTAGCTGTCAGACTCCCCACTAATTCTTATTTATTGTGCTAATCAAAACAGCACATATATGCTACATCACATGTGTGTTTAATATTTTGCCTACTATATTTAAATGTAATTGGTCTCCTTTGTAATCATATGTATTTTCTTTTATAGGTTTTAAAACATTGTTCTTAGACGGTATCCCTAAGCTTCACCAGATAACCAAAGTGGCAGATGGCACAATAAAGGTCAAGAACTCCCACTAGTCAGTTATTTTCTCAAAATACAAATCTGATGTCACCCTCACATGGCTTCCTACTGTTTTGCTAATAAAGACCAAAGTATACAACAGTCTGGACCTGCCCACGTCCCTGGTTTCCCCTGGCATCCCTGTCCCCTAGATCGTAACTATACCAGCTGCCTTTCAGCAACTCAAACTTGCCCCCCTCCCCGGGACTTTGTCTATAATCTTCTCTGTCCACTCATCCTTACCTCCACCTGTTGACACAGCTAACCTTTTCCAATCTTCAGACCTTCCTATAAACATCACCTCCTTAGGACGGCCCTCCGGGACCCCAACTACCCCTTCCCGTTGGCCCTGCACTCTCAGAGCTACCAGAACTTCCTTTTGAAAGTAGTTTTTTTTTAAATCTTCACCAGAGAATATGTTTATTAATTTTTAGAGAGGGGAGGGTGGAGAGAGAAACATCGATGTGAGAGAGAAACATTCTGCCTCCCATACATGCCCTGACTGGGACTGAATCGGCAACCTAGGTATGTGCCCTGATTGGGAATCGAACCCTCAACCTTTTGGTGTGTGGGATGACATGCCAACCTATGGGGCCACCCAGCCAGGGCTCCTCAGAGCACTTTTCATGATTGCTAATCAGCTGTCCTTGTGGATGTATCAGCTCCATGGGGCAGGGCCCACGATGCTCTGGAATCTACCTACTGCTGTCCAGGCTAGGAAATAAGTTCTTATTTGTCAAATAAATGAGTTGAAAAAACAACCCAACTTAAAAGGCCAATGGACCTAATTAAATAAATTATGGTGCTCTACACACATTACTGAATAGCCATTGAAAGAAGTGTATATGCTGACATGAAAAATTATCAATATATGTAATATTTAATGTAATAATAAGTGAAAAGGACAAGTTACCAAATAAATGTTGAGCAATTTCACTTTAATTAAGAAGACAAAAACAGATATATAAATATATGAAGATCCAGTGACAATGCCATAGAACAAAGTCTGAAAGGATATGTATAAAATACGTTTAACGGTTCTCACCTCTCAGTAGTCGAGTCAGAGATTTCGATAACATACTTTAGTTATCACAATATACCCAAATGTCAATGTGTAATCAATATAAAAACTATTGATAGGTCATCTTACATTCTTTTCTTGCACTATGTATTTGAAATCCCATGTATGCTTTACAAGAGATCTTAAATTGCATGTTTATATTTCTCTGTCTTGCCTTAACCTTGTCTTCAATGAACAGGCCTTGATTTATGCAATTAATAAATTAATAAAACTTCAAACCATCTACTTAGTTAATTTAAAAAACAATTAAACAACCCATAGGTGGTCAGTTTGTCTGAGTTAACTAAGGTCCACTTCAGCAGGCGGCACAAAGGACTGCGGAGTCTCCGTACATGCCTGACAGTGGGCACGGCGTTGGCGGCGAGGTGCCTATGAGCAGGGCTGGTCTTTTCAGGTCAGTAATGAGTTCATTATCTTGTGAAATCTACTTAAGTTATACCGAACTTCACATTCAATATATTGACTAATCTACAGATAGTAATAAAGGAGAAGATTGAAATCATGGCAATTTTGTTCAGTATTAAAGGCAGATTTCTTACCAGATATATGGAAATTAAAGTAATACTTTTCCATTCTGTTGCAGTTTAATCACATTAAATCTCCAAGTATTAAAACAATAAAAAGATAATGTGCCCAAATTAATTAATTTGAATCAAAGTGATGCTGGTAAAAAGAGGAACATCAGTAATTTCTGGGAAGTTGAGGAACGCATCTCTCAGTGTAATTCGAACTGCAAGAAAAACATCACTGGCAATAATGACAACTCCTCAGATCCAGTTCCTGTTCCGTTACAGTAAAGAGCTGCTCTGCCTTGTCCTAAAGGGTTTGGCTGAAGCGAACCTGCTGATTCATTTATCTTGAGTACAGACTTGTTCCACTTGAATAACGTAATAGGCTATCCAAGAGAAGAAATTAGTGACACGTGAAGGAGGAAACAGAAGCTTTGTAACAGATTCTGGTTCTGTTTGAAAACTGTCAAGCTCCATGGACCACAATTTACAAACTTCACAACAAAGCTGAGAACTTGAACTTGAGACAACTCTTTTCAAGCTACTTCATCAATTCAAAATTGTTCATTTCTCTCTTTTTATGATTCCCCGGCCAGCCCAGCAAAATAATAATAACAGTAATAGTAATAATAATCATAATGATGTGGAAAATGAAGTTCCAAGGCAATCCAGAAGCGAGCTACCACCCCTGGAGTCCCAGGCGTAATCAGAGATTACTCACAGTCTCTAGCTGTGCCAGTACAGTCCGCTCTCAGCTGCTCTGCCACCAGTATCCTTTAGGTTTCCGAGTTACATTCCTCAGTAGTTTCCTATCCTCCTTCACGTGCCTCCAACGCAGTTCTCATTTTAAGGCAAGGCACACAGGTTCACGTGGAAACAAGAATTCAGTTAATTCGCCTAAGTATTGTAGAATCTGATTTTGTGAGGGAGAATGAAACCACTTCTCCCCTACACATCTGCCCAGACGCCAGGTTCCTGAAACTCCACGTGCAAATGAAATCTACGCCTCCTGGTCCAGGAGAGCTGAGACAGAGGCAGGGGGAAAGGTGTGTTTACCACAGACCTGCTTCCAGTTTGGAAGACACTGATACATGATCTGACTTATCCATTCAAGAGACGAGTTCTAAAAACAGGGCATTTGGAACATGAATCTATTATATTATCTGTCACCCATGATGGATACTAACTAGCCACCTAAAGAGCAAACACCCTCACACGCGCATGTCTTTCTTTCAAGCATAAAGGAAACCATTCAAAAGGAAGATCTTTACTGGAAACTGTTGGGACAAACATGGAAGGGGAGAAAAGGGCTAATAACAAAAAAATTATAAAGACAAATTTGGGAGAAAAATTCCTTCTGAGATTCTTAACCTTCAGTACTCCACAGGGTCATGGCAGGAAGGGTAGAAATTGATTTTGTGAAAGCTTATTAAAGAGAGTGCTGGTCTCATCAGAAAGTCCCTCCCCCTTTCAAACATAATCAATAATTTAAAGCAAAGCCAAAAATCACATCAGCCAAATGGCCAAGAAAACTTCTTTTTGCGCAGTAGAGAAGTAAAATTAAATTAGTGCCTGCTAAAGAATTATTACTCTTAAGAGAATTATTAAATAAAAACTTTAATTCTTTTCCCCAGCTTGCCCATATACTCACTTGAAAAGCAAAGCACAACATTAAATATTATGATACCAAGTATATGTATCAATACAATAACCAATTTATCCTTTTTATTACTCAGATATTTGATTAGCTGTTAAATTTTAAGAATCAATTTGGAACTCGACAGGTACAAAATGGTCTTCAGAACTTGGCAATATAATTGTAAAGAGCTGCTTTCTTCCTCAGTTCAGCAAACTTCTTAAAGTTACAAAATAATTAGCAGGGAGCTTTGACGATTCAATTACAAATTATACTGAACCAGTTCTTTATTTTTATTCACTCATTCATTCATTTATTTATTTAATCCTTGCCCAAAGATATTTTTCCATTGCTTTTAGAGGGGGCAGGGGCAGAAACAGAGAGAGACAGAGAGAAGCATCCATGTGAGAGAGAAACATCAATTGGTTACCTTCTTGTACATGTCCTGACTGGGGATCGAATCCACAATCCGGGAATGTGCCCTGACTGGGAATCGAACCTGCAACCTTTCGGTCTACGGGATGACACTCCAACCACTGAGCCACACTGGTCAGGGTGAACCAGCTCTTTATTTTAATGTGCCTTATCCTCTTTAGACACATTAGTTCCTTCTAACCAGAGCATAAGAATTCCCATGATATTTCTGGCTGGTAATCACAAAATGAAAAAAGTTGAAGAATCTGGACAAGTAAGATATGTACCGCCATGTTCATGACTGTTTTAGAACTCTTTTTACTGTGAATGATTCTGTAAGCCATCAAACATCTCTCCAAGAATCTAGTGGACTCATCTTAAGCATTTGCGGAATAATCGTCTCTCTAGAATGGAACAGAAGGAAATTAGAAGGGAACTGGAGTAGAAAAAAAATCTAAGGTCTCTTTAAATTCCAAGATTCTGTGGTCTTCTACTGCATGAAAATGAGATTTCACATTCAAACATTAGTAATCACCAGACAAAACCAATCTCTCCAAACTTCAGTTTCCATGTCTGAAAAATGGGATTATATCCAGGATTATTCTGTGAACTGAATGAGATTATGGATGCTCATATAGCTGGCAAGAAACATATGGTAACCACGATTAAATGACTGTGCCCTGAGGATGATTCAAAGCCAATTCTGACCCAAGAATTTCAGAGCCATATTACAGTCTCACACATAATTCCAACAGTGGCTGAACCAGACTCAACTTAAGATGTGTTTTTCTCATGGCTCTTATACTGAAAGCCCTCATTCCAATACACACTATACTCAAATGCATGCATTAAAACTTTATTCTTCCCAACAACCCACCCTTTTATTTTCTAATATCAGGGGCTAGTACATGGTCCACACACAAGTAATATTGCTATAATGAACGTGAAGAAATGAAGGCATTTTCTTCTGCTGTCCATTTTCTTCTTCTGGATTTCTCAACTCCCCCTGCCCCCACCTTTTCCACTTAATTTGCTATATCCACAGTCAGGTAATCATTATTCCTTGCTTGACCTCTCAAAGCAGGCAGCTATCACATGATGCTTTGCCTCCTCCTATACTTTTCAGGGGTCTGAGGCAGACGGAAAGCCAAGTTTAGCTCAGATGCTTTCTCCCTCAACTACTCACTGATGCATACCAGAATGGACATGAAAAATGCCTTCAATGGGTGGACACTTCTCTGCAGAAAGGGTTCATTTCCTGGAAGCAAAACCAAAATTTCTGCATCTAAAATCTATGCTTCCAAAAATTATGGCCTTTCTTTCGTCGCTTAGCTTTCATAAAAACAATGTGCAGATGAGCTTAGTGGAAATCAATAAAACACAAGAGTTTTTAATTTCCCTTGAGTCGACTGGAAAGTACATTTTCCTCCCCCAAGTCATCTCAAATGTGTCAGTTTTTCAAACTAGCTACATATTTACTTTGTGTCAAAATTCGCTTGTTTATTCATTCTCTAATTACTCTAATAAACAATAGTAACCTAGAGAAGTGGGTGCATCACATAGGCTATTATAAATCCTCCCACTGAGTCCTGGTCTCTGTTACATACCCTGAGCCTTGGCTGACGACTGTGACACTAGGGTTTCATCCCAAGGGGAATGTGTTTGCTCAGGGGATGGTATCACAGACACGATATTCACAGACCATCTTCCAACCAGACTTTCTAATCCAATTGCAACAAAGATAACAATCATTGGGTATTAAAGAAGAGCAAATCCTGGCTTTAAAGAGGTCGTCAGTGGACGATCGTCAGACCATCCAAGTAGAAAAGAAAATAAGAAAATGAAAGAACATCTACAAAATGCTCAAACTATATCATCAAAAAAAAAAAAGGTCCAAAAGATGGATTTAAGAACCGTAATTAATGATTCTCAGGCTTGGTTGCACAGAAGAACCTGAAGAGCTTTAAAAAATACCGATACCAGGGCTTTAAAGAAGTACTGTTCCCATCAAAGACCAGTCAAATCAGAGTCCATGGTGGGAATACCCCAGCATAGATCATTTTTTAAATCTCTCCAGAATATTAAAATGGATAGCCAGACTGAGAACCACTGGATTGAATCCTTAGTCAAGGACGATGACACATTTTTTTTCTTATGACCCACCGTACACAACTAGCAGAGGTTTTTGGACTACCTGCTACACCAGTAGTCTCAAAAGTGGGAGTGGTGTGACATGGAACCAACCCAAGTATTTATCAACAGATGAACGGATATGCAAAATGTGGTATACATACATGCTAAAACGTGAGTGACCCTTGAGGACACTACGCTAAGTGAAATAAGCTAGTCACAGAAAGACAAATATTGTATGACTCCACTTATACGAGGAAATTTAGAGTTGTCAGAATTGTAGCAACAGAAAGTAGAATGGTGGTTGCCAGGGGCTAAAGGGAGGCGAGATGGGGGAGCTAGTGTTTAATAGGTATAGAGTTCTTAGGATGGGTGGTAGTGAGAGTTGCATAACAAAACAAATGTATTTAATGTAACTGTACACTTAAAAATGGTTAAGATGGTAAATTTTGTGTTACATGCAGTTTACTATATATATATTTTTAAAAATGGGAGTAGTGCACAATGGTCCACTGGGATTATGAATAAAGTATATCTTCCATTTATTCTTATTATCGTATCCATTTATTTCTATTTTTGTGTGTTGTATCTATGCACATATATATAAGTATATTGTAAATGCACATGATTTAAACACAAATATATGTATGGTCAGTATGTATACTCAAATATCAGGATGGACAATGAAGAAAGTTGCAAAGTGCCAGATTTCGTAGAAAAAAGCATGGATCCTAAGGCACCCTTAGAAGGCAGGCATGACACACATGCCACCATTTAACAGAGCAAGGTTTACAGGCTGGAAGAGGAGAGGCGCGAGCAGGGGAAGGAGGAAATTAGGGCACCGGGGCAACTTGCCTAACACAGGCATCCATGTGGCAGAGCAGGCGCTAGGACCCAGCTCCACGAGACCTACGTTCGTGCAATTTCCATTCTGCTGGCTCTAAGATAATAACAGAGTGATGTTAACACCAAATCAAACAAATCACCAGCAAGCATCACTAAATTTTTTAGGAAACTAGATGAAATGAAAGTAGGGAAAGAAAGACTATTTGTTGGTTCCTGCCATGTACCAGGAATATAGTAGAGATACATATATTCATACACGAATACACATTTGCACGTATTTTAGCACATGTACTTTCTGTATATTATTAGCTCATTCTATCATCACAGGAATTTTATGAGGAAGGTGATATGAGCCCATTTTATAAATGAGGAAACTGAGGCCTAGAGAAACTTGTCACTTGCCCAGGGACACAGACTGATGAGGCAGACCCGGGACTCAGGTGTCTCTGACTCTAAATGCCATTCTTTTTCCACTGCACCACAGGGGTACGCTGGGTGCAAGAAATCCACTGTCTCATCATGATCCAGTAAACACACACATATTTAGTCAACTGTGAAAACTGTTTCATAAAATAATACTTAACCTAAAACCGACAGTCTATGCCCAGCATCATGGGAACATTCCAGCTGTTTCAGGTGTCTAACCAGAGAAAAAGAGTTGTTTTTTTAAAGAGTGCCAAAAACAAGTGATGAGATTCTAAAGCTGATCATTTCTCATGAAAGCACTCATGCCATAGCCACGTTTTATACAGGAAAAAAAAGAAAAAAAAAAAGAACTTAGCAAATAGCTTAGCATTTCATTAGCCTACCATTCCAAACCTCTCAGACTTCCAGAAGGCTCCTGACAGAGCTGTGACAAACTCCTGGGGAAATACTTCATTGCAGTGGAATCCAGACCAAATACGTCATCACACAGGAAATACACGGTGGGTCGAAGTGCACCCACATGGGCAAAGTAATACAGATCAAACAGTGATTTATTTCATCCCAACTACATCCATCATTTTAAAGCTATGTTTCACCGTGCTACTCCAAACTGTACATGGCATCTTCTCTTCCACCTCTGCCAAGGAAAGCAAAGACCCTGGAATTCAGCTCTTGGAGGTTTAAGCTGGGCTTGTGTGTTCGGTGAAGGCAAGCAGAGGAAAAGAGGACGAGGGAGAACCTGAATTGCAAGGGGGGGAGGGTGGGGGATTTCATCTGCTGACTACGCAGACTTCTGGTTATTCCAGATTGGGTTTTGATTTTTATATTTCTTATTTTGCTTCCTGGTATTGGTACAAAGTCCCCTGGAGAATGTCATGCACTTTGAAACTTTCATGCCCCCTATATACGTCAACCTGTTCGATACAGTGTTCACACCCCTTTAAAAGAAATTATGGTCGGCCAGAGTAATACATACTGAGCGGTGATGTTATTTTTTAAAAACATACACAAAGAGCACAGGAAAAAATCCACATGGACTTCTAACTATAGCAATTTCCTCCTGCTTCTTGGTCCTGAGTTTGAACTGGGGTGATTTTGTTTGTGGCCATGAGCAGAGAAAAGAGTAAAGACTCGCAGGATGAGCTCTAGACCCCTCTTTCATGAAACAGACACGTTTCAATTTTCAGCTTTGAAAATTCTCCTTCCCGAATTCAGCTTATCCCTCTGTTTTCTAGATTTCTTTTAGAATCTGCAGAACACCAGAAGGCATTTTAGCTGAAGGTGCTACTCATCTTAGCCTTTTAGAAGGTAGGCTAAGGTTTCTCCTAAGAATCTTCTACAAGAACGTTCAGAATGCTCTGAAACTAAAAGTTTTAAAAATCCTATCAGGAACAGCACTCCCCAGCCTGCAGGACCTTCATTCTCATCCCGTCTCTCTGTCCCTCCTCGTTTCTCTCCTTTATTCTCACATAGGTACATACGACAAACTCATATAGAAATTACTGAAGTGAAAACTATCAAGACTAAAAATCCTAGACAGAAATGCATCTTTGCTAAACCTTTCTGCAGTTAAGGCTCAGAACTTTTTAAAAAAATATATATATTTTTTTTATTTTAGAGAGATGGGAAGGTAGGGAGAAAGAGAGGGAGAGAAACATCAATGTGAGAGAGAAACATCGATCAGTTGCCTCCCCCATTCCCCCAACCAGGGACCTGGTCTGCAACCCAGACTTGTGCCTTGACTGGGAATTGAACTGGTGACCCTTCAGTTTATGGGTTGGTGCTCAAGCCATTGAGCCACAGCATCCAGGGCTCAGAACAACTTTCTGGTAATGAAAACTTTTTGATAATGATACCTCACCTAAGTGGTTATCAATGTAGCTTTTTAGTTCACTTAGGCAGCTATGTAGATAAGACTCATCTTCTGATATAATTAAATGACATTTTAGCGATCTTCTGGACAGCATTCTTGGATGCTTCGCACACGTGCAGTGAGGAAGAGAGCAAACTGACACTTGGAAAACTGTTCAGGAAGGTGAGGAGCATGGACTGGCTGGACAGAAACAGACTCTGCAAGCCATGCTAGCATGAGGCTAGTGAGCAGGG